>JAFBMS010000005.1:295000-335000 GCA_019788955.1 Albula glossodonta
GGTAAAGTCAACAGGTCATGCTAGTCTCTTTTTGCTCTGACATATATTTGTTTGTGTTCCTGTAGACCAGGGGATAGCAAAACCCTGGACCTGGATGGCCTCAGTGTCAACATGCTAAAACCAGCAGACAGCTCAAACTCAATACACCAGGTGAGATGAGCAAACTGTGCTATCAACTGCTGTCTTTGATTAATTAAGTGCTGAGTAACAATGAAAACCGGCACACCCTGTGGACATCCAGGAGCAAACTCGGCCACCCCTGCTACAAAACTGTCAGTATGTACTACAGGTACGTTTTAGGCATTTTCTCTCATTGGCGGCAAACTTTTATCCATTTATCCATGCAGTTATCTGAGGTACCCTGCGCAAGAATACAAAGCCACGGCCCAACCTGGGACTCAAACCTGGGACTCAAACCTGCAACCTCTGGGTTACTGAAGCACAGTTACCTAACCATTATACTACACTACTACCCCTGTGGGGAAATTCTGGTGCTTTGACAAAATTGCTAATGCACTGGGAAGGTTACTGTAGCCCTCGCTTTTTCTCTCTCTTTCTTGCCTTTGTGTCCACTCTTCATTCAGTCTCCTTAACGCAGGCCTGCATCCTGATAAGCTCACGACTCATCATTGCGCCTTAATTTCTGTCAATACCTCTTTAACTTGAGCTCTCCATACCTGGCCAGTCACCATGACAACGTAACCTATGTCAACAACGGCCCGGCGCGAGGCACGGCTTGCTGTATTTCTCTTTTGATTAAAATATCGATTAAGCCTTTATTGTACATAATGGGAGTAAAAACCACTGGGTGACTTTGCCCTGTTCGGGTCAGCTTCACATTTTCATTTTGTTAAGAATCTCTTAAATGAAAATTTGTGTGATCGTGGATAAGGGGAAAAGGGAGGGATACAACATATTACAATAACTTAGCAGATACCCTTGTCCAGAGCAACTAACACCGTGAGAGGGGGAATCAAATCGAAATACCCTGTGTCTTCCTAAACATTTAGGACACTATATAGGGATGAAATGATAGAATGAAAGTAAAGGCTCTGACCTGTAAAATCTTCTTGTTAAGTAGTTGATAGTTGAGTACTAAAAGCAAATACATGGCTTGTAGTCTCCTGAGCCAGGCAAGTATTACCCCATTATAAGTCTGGAAAAATCAGTGCATTACTGAGCGATAAACCCACCCACTCTCAGGGATGCGACTATTATTTCATGAGCTGAGTTAAGGTGAGTCTGAAATGAATTTGGTCATTCTAACTGGTGATCCAAACATCAACTAACACAACAAGGAAGCATGTGGCAGATCTGCCATTCTTCAGTGAGCCGCCCTCTCAAAGTCTGACCAATGTCCACCTGCCCTCTCAAAGTCTGACCAATGCCCTCTCAAAGTCTGACCGGTGTCCACCTGCCCTCTTAAAGACTGACCGATGTCCACCTGTCCTCTCAAAGTCTGACCGATGTCCACCAGTCCTCTCAAAGTCTGACCGATGTCCAGCTGCCCCCTCTGTCTGGGAATAGCCACTGAGTTCCCCAGATGGGCAGACGAGACCGTCCAAAGATCTCTTGAGATCAGACTGTCTGAGCGCTGAAGAACGCTAGTGCGCGCTCAGAAACGGGAAGCTGTGGGTGAGGCTGCATGCTGGCCCTGCGGAGCTTGGTAAATTGGCTGAAATCGGGCTGCTGACTGAAAGGAAACTGCAAAACCAGCATATACACTGGGTCTCCCAGAGAGACTCTTTTAGCCTGTGTTCTTTAACACTGAGAAGCATTGTGGTTAAAATGTTGAAGACCCATGCCAGGGGAGTATGACTCCAATCCTGGGGGGTGCTGTAGGTACGCTGGATACTGAATTTTCCTTTCTATTTAGGCAATGGAAACAGGGAATATGGACCCTTTAGCCTACAATTAACTTAAATTTAGTAAACACACCAGAAAACAGCATACATACTGGTCCTCCAGGACTAGCCTTGCATTTTCTGGTATGAGCTCCACTGTGCTGTAACAGCAGTGCTCATTACTAGTGATGCTAGGGGGTGCACTGTTCTCTAAGCTTATTGGTCATCTCTCTATGGGCTGAGATCTGTTGCACTGTCCCATGATAGTTTATAGCAGTTCCTCTTAACCTGCTGCACTCTGTCACATCATGGTGTTCCTACGCTGGTATTTTGTACGGAGCCCATCATCTTTTTTTAAGTCATTTTTAAAATATACAATAGGGATATAAACATTGTGCAATGTGGTCTGTGACTAGAACTATAATCTCAAGACACAATGTGCTATAAATGACAAAAATGAACCGTGTGTGGTACTGCTGAGCAATCTTTCTCTGAAGCCACTGAAGGAGTACCAAGTTTTCTGAGGGAAGACAGGCAGAGGAGACAGGCCAACCTCTGGCCAATGTGTACCATCCCCCCCCCCATTACTAGAGACATCTCCCAGGTGAGGAATTACATGCCGTCATGCACCAAACCCCCCCAGCCATGAGAATGCAAGCTATGCTGCACCCACGACCCCCCAACCCTCACCACCCCCCCACCCTCGGGGACACTATTCCCTAGAATGGCTCCTAATAATTTGTCCAGAGTTGAAAAAAAAAACAACGAAAATAAGAATCCTTTCGTTCCGGCGGCCCTCCTCCCTCCCTTGCTTATCGGAGAGAAGCGAAACTCTGTTTCTGCAGCTTCCTTTGGGAGCTGTAGCAGATTAAGTATTGACTGGGGAATGGTGAGGGTGGTATTGTGTGTGTGTGCGTGTGTGTGTCTGTGTGTGTGTGTGTGTGGGGGGTTAAAACATGGAAACCACACCGCCATCTCCCTGGGGGTATCTGGCCGCCATTGAACTCCACCCATAATTCACCAGGCCGCTCTCTGTCTCCACGGGAACCGTTGGGCGCGCCGCATGTAGTCGCCGTCTGCCACCGGGAACGAGAATGCATCGGCGGAAACGCAGAGACACAATCGATCTGTGAATTACAAACAGTCCTGCGGTGGCCACATCGCTCTCTCTCTCTCTCTCTCTCTCTCTCTCGCCCAAAATGTTCCCTCAACATTTTGTTGTTGCAACAAGTTTGCCGCAGTCACAGAAAAATACCCAGACAAAGGGTCTAAAATGATTCAATAATGATTCAAATGTAAGTATTGGAAAGGTACTTTTTAACAGTCTTGATAAAATGAACGAGCAACATCCAAAATTCACATTTTGGAGAAATATCTTGAAGTTTTCCTTGTGATTAACAAGTAACATTCAGGGGAACATTCCTAGAGGCTGGAGGAATGTACACATCGCAAACATTGCCCTATACCAAACATTCTGGCAATACTTCTTGCACCAGATATTGTTAAATGGTATTTACATATATCTTTAATAATTTAATCAAAACAATCTCATTTCTGAGAGGTGTATATATGGAAGACATCCATATCCATATAGCTATTCCACACATTTTTACCCCAGGGACAGTCCCACATTTAAGCCCCCTTCCAGGTGTCCGTAGATCTGACTGTTAGCTGTCCCATATTTCCTATTTGACAGCTAAACTATAGTATTCCTTCGTTCAGAGGTTTTTTTTTGGGTATTCAACGCCCCCCCCCCCCCCCCCCCCCCCCGCCCCCCCCGCCCCCCCCAGACTCAAGAATTTCATCATCCACCCCCTCCCCATCTGTTCCCTGCCCCGCTGGTCTCCTACTCTACAAATATCTCACATACACACACAGCTTGTCACTTGCAGCATTGTTATTTTAGACTGGCACTCTGGACTGGTGTTTTTTTTTTTTTAGGCTTTTGGAAGTATGGTCATCCAATGAAGAGATCCCACACCTGTGGGCGTATGGTGGCCCCGCCCCCTCTCGGCCCCTGCTGTCTTCTATTTACAGGCTGTTGTGTTGGACCACACGCCGCCCCCCCGACCCCCGTCGCCTCACCAGTCATGTCATATCGATTGGCTGCAGTCTGCTGGAACCGGGGGGGGGGGGGGGGGGGGGGGTTTGGGGGGGCAGGGAGCTTATGGAAAGGCTACCGAACATTGCGAGCAAAGCAATAAAAAACCCAGCAGACCTTCAGCTGTTCCCAGTGGGAAAGGCTAGGCTAAGACCCCCTGGGTTTTGGCTGCTCTCCTGCCAGCGGCCAGATGCTGACCTCAGGGGTTCATAACCCCCCCTCATCCAACCCTCCCGCTCCCCCGCGCTCCCCCCCCCTCTACCCCTGCTTATGACATTTCCTCTGCACGGTGGTCCACCACTGGAGATACAAAAAAAATGTCTCAGAAGGAAAAGTACGGCATTACCAACACACTGTAATGTCTGTCATTAATTCATTATCTTTTTTTTTTATTCAAATTTTACCATCGTTCATCCCCATGCCACATGAAAACCCCACAGCTTCTGTGGTTCTCTTTAAACCAGAGCATCACAGGTTTCTGGGCTTCAGCTATCTGCTTAATTTTAATCAATTCACGATTTATTCCCCCCTCCACCAATTTCCATCCTATTTATTATGCATTATTCTCCCTTTTAAACGATTTGCTACTCACCTCCTTCACTAATTTGGTATTCAGATTGGATTAACGCTATTATCTCAATTAATACAATGGCATATTCCAAACACATTCTCTTTCTAATTAAAGTGAACAAAAAAAGTCACTCGGCATTTTACAGCTGTATAAACCAGTTATTTTACCACACACATTTTTCAAAATGGTGAAATCTATGAGATGTTTTTAACCCTGAATCAAGCAATAGGAAGAACTGAAGAAAAAAAAGAAATAAATCATTTACACCCATTTTGTTCTACAGGACTGTGCTTTTATTTTATTTTAAGCAGAATAATATAATGAACTAGAGAACTACAGAGTTCAGGAGCACGATGGGAGAAACCACTCCAAATCAGGGATAAAACAGGCCTTTACCGATACTATTTCAAATTACAGCTCTGTTTTCAGGAAAAAATAAACATAAAAACTTTGATTTTTTTCAAGAAATTATTGTTAAAAAGGTAATATATTAATTTACTTTGAACTCAAAAAGTGAATAAATAAATAAATAAATACCCAAATAAATAAACAATTCCCCAAAATATGACAATATTTTTATTTGGCCAAGAAAAGAATTTTTAAAAAGTAAGTAAAAAATTGTAATAATAAAATGAAGCTGGGAATGTGTTGTGAAATGATTTTAGACTTATAGCCTGCCTTTCTGTCTGTCAGTTTCTTTCTGAATAATGGCTCAGGGCTTCTAGTCCATGCAATACTGGGACTAAGTGGTTGTTCTAGTCTAACTATAGCAAAATTTGGTCCTTATACCTATGAACATGTGACTCAGGTCCTAACTGGTGTCAGAAGTGGGATTGAGGCAAAGACTGGAGTCACAGGCTTTCAAACTGACATCAGATTCCGAACATCTTTTGGCCAAAGGAGGCGGGACAGAGCAGGGATAACAGCTAGGCTTGACACTGGCAAACATACAGGCAGAGGCAGAGTCACCTTTAGACTTGCATGCTGGTTTGGGCAGCATTTTAAGAGATCTCGGTATAGGGTTTACATCATTATATGTGTGCCTAGGTTCAGTACCTGTGGCTCGTTTCACCGGAAAATTAAGAATGTGTGAGCTGATACCTGTGAGATGCGGTTATTTTAATTGTCCTTGTTTTTGAAGTGTTTCACAAAGAATTCACACTTTTGTCCCACCGACCCAGCCAAACAAAACTCATGATGCACAGAGCTTGCGATACAAATTGGCAGCTTGCCATTCATTTTCCATTCCCCTGCCTCCCTTTGATTCAGTGGCAACACTGGTGCATGAGCAGGCAAGCAAAATATTCTCTGCACGAGTGACATGAGAGCCAGGTGTGAAGGGAGGGTGGGTTTCGGTTGACCCTGGTGCGGTACGCAGATACATTTGTGAATCGTGAGAGACAAAAATTTGCAAAATGTGTCTAGACAATTATTTGCGATCTTTGAGTGAGAATGGTCGCACATTCTTTTCGTGAAACGAGCCCCTGGATAGCAAGCGAATCTTACAAAACTACGTAAAAAAAGTGCATTCTTTGTTATTGGCACATAATCCTCTGAGGTAAATACAGCAAAACATGGAAACAGCAATAAGTAGATAGAAAAGCAGGAAAAAAGAAGAGATTTCTATCAGATTTTTTTTCAGTTGGGCAGTATTCATGCCAAAAAATATGAATCAGAATGAACAAAACAGAAACCATGATTTATCGACAGAAATCATGGTAACAGGCGATTCGACTTTCAAACCACATTCAATTCACAAACCTGGTTTTGAGGTTTCAATAATTTTTTTTCATGAATATGGAAACATTTTTGAATTTGTTATTACATCCAGCATATTTCTGTTTTATTAATGGAGTTGTTCTGCAGATTCATATTTTTTCTTCCTATTATTATTTTCTTTTCTGCACATTGATTTTAACATGATAGTTTATTTCATATCATAAATGTAAGTGCTTGCTTATAAATACTGATGGCCAAACCTCTTAAAACTTGCCCGTATGAATTCATGGAAGGTACAGCAGTATCCCTTTAATGTCTGTGGTCACAGAAAAGCAGAATAAATGCTGTGACCAAATTGGTCTAACCAAGATACCAGCTTCGGAAAAAAAAAAAAATATAACAAACAAGCAGGAAATGAAACATAATATTTAAAATTCAAATTCAACACTAGGAATATAAAATCATTTAAACATCGGCGCATCAATATACAAGAAATAAAATCATTTTCTCTATTAATGTTTTTTTTGTGATAAATTACTTCATAGTTTCCTTCTCTTAAACTCAGTGAAATATATTAATAACTATTCTTTTTCAGTTTTTTAACATGTTTTTTTTTTATTGTACAGTCTATAAAGAAGGTTGATAACAGAATTAAAAAATAAGCTATATTATATATACACAAGTACTGAAGTTGGCATAACCTGGAAATGCAGAGGCAGACTGAGACGTAGGCTGAAGGAGGGTTTTGCATGGTTTTCTCATGGCACGCTAACGCTAGTGCAACCCAGGGTCCTGTGGCAGGCCGGACTTTAACAGACAGACAGACATCACACAGTCCGCACTCTCAGAAAAAAGTTAAGGTACGTATACGATCTGCGTAGAGAACGAATGTGTCCATTGTTCTAAGGTACAGTGATGATTCTTCGTGCTCCTGCTCTGTACCCTTTCATTGCAGAAACTATTGACTGAAGGTGCGACGGATGTAACTAGGAGGGTTCAACTTCCACCCCCAGGTGACAATTGGTTTGTACTCCTAAAGGTATGATATTGTGTTTTTCTTTTCAAGAGTGCAGCATATTGTCTGTAAAGGATATATAATTATATCAGGGTTCTGTCAGAGTCAAATTCTTCACACTCTGAGGAACCTAAATCAGGACCCAAGTAAACCAGACAGTGACATTCAGGAACTCTCTCTCTCTCTTTCCTGCTTGATCGGCTGAAGTTGAACGGACCCATTCACCTCGACATCTGTCGGTTGTGCCATATCATTCCACTGTAAACGTGGGTCTGGTGAAGGCTGGTCGCCTGCCATGTGTTCAGATCAACTCAGAGTACCTGACTCCGTGCAGCCCTGTCCAGGCTTTTACTGGGTGAGGTGTAGGTAATAAATCAGAGCGGCTCCGAGTAAAGGGAAATATATCCCTTGAGCCCCAACACCACCCCCCCCCCCCAACCCCCAAACCTCCTGACCCCAACACTACCGTGGATACACTTTAAATTGACATCATGGTGTGTTCCACTCATTGTCGGGGTGTCAAGAAGGGGTTGAGGGTGGGGGGGGCGGGGTTGAGTCTCTATGTCTCAAGATTTAAATGTAAGCATTTTGTATAACATGACCGAATTTTTCAACATGACTCAACGTTACCTCAGACCTGGAGAGCTGCATTTACTCTGTTGTTTTCTTTAAGTGCTAAATTACACAATGACCTGATAAAATACAAGGCGGGATGTGGGAGAGGACCTGCGACGACCCTAACACCAACGTCTTCCTGCTCAAATCCAGGTGCTTGGCACCCTCATTTTACATCAGAGGTACCCCAAAACTAGCAGTACTCCACCCTGCTGGTCAAAGCTGAGTTCCTTCATGAGGCCATGACCGAATGATAGCGGGCAAAGCCCCGAAAATCTCCAACAATCATGACATCAATGGCTGTAATGCCCTGAGTATCAAAAGTGATTTTGTGGAGTTTCTGTTCAGTATCTGCCCTCTTTGCTCCCTACCATGTACTTCTTTCTCTGGGCCTCCAGCACGCACACACACGCACGCACACACACACACACACGCGCGCACACACACACATATATGTGTGCACACCGCTCACATCCACCTGGCGCTTTGGTGCTGGGAAAAGACAAAGATGACCTAAAAAAATAAAATAATAAAAAACGACTTTCCTTAAACAACTATTAGGAGGCATTAATTTCTCCCGTTCCCTCGCCCTTCTCCGGGCTAGCAGGGTCCTTTAATTAGCTCTCGGCTTTTCCGCCATTAATGTCTCTCTTCCTTTCCTTGACAATTACTTTCTGGTTATTTTAGGGAGCGTGTGCAAATGGAGGCCCAGTGAGGGGGAGAACTTGGAGGAATGATGCACCAGGATTGTAATTGGAACTGAGCGACTAGAAACTCTGTGAGCTCAGGCAGTTTTAAGCACAAAAAAGGATTGTATACAAACAGCAAGATAATGACTACATATTAAAAACAGGAGTAATGTGTTAGCAACCGGCTACGAGTGGACGTACATGTCAGACATGTCCATGGCAACCACCTGTCCATCCACCAGTTTATTAAACCGTTGAAGGACTCGTAGTTGTGGGCTGATTGCTGTGCTTTCATTCATTCTTACGGCCAACACATAAGCATTCAAACGACCTTGGATCCGACGAAGTTATGAATATTAGATGGCTTACAGTTGCTATTAACCTCTGTGCCCTGTCAGTCTTTGTTGTGAGGAGGGAGGAAGCACATCCATTCAGATGAAATGTTTGTGTGTTTTTTTTTTTATCGCTGCTCTGCTGGTGAACCCCCCTCAGTTCATAAACAAATTAGCCATCCCTGCCCAGATCTGCTCATATCTCTGGTAGCGTGGTGTCATTGCGCTAGCTGCCCCTGCCTGACACATAAACAGCAAGGTACGGATTGATGCACTGGCATTTGGCACACAGTTGAGAAGAGACAAAGATAAAAAAAAAAGTTAAGTTAATTTCTAGGTTTTATATAGTTACACTCTTAACAAGAAACTGTTTCTTTTTTAAGTCTTCCTCCAGCTTAAAAATTTACATTTCAGAGGGAGCTTAGAAATCAGAGAGAGCTTAAAACTAAAAATAAGCTAATTAAACTCATGGAAAGAGTTTGTTTGTTCCTATCAGCGATTGATCAAACTGATGACCTTTAGAAGGCTGGCTTGATAAATTCACCGCACTTCCTATGACTGCGTTGCATGGGTTTATCTATTCATTTGTTAGTGAGAGGCTTGTAATTGCCTTAAGGGCTTTTCAGGGGATGATATAAACCAGCTAGTACTCTGGGGCTCAGGTGCACGGTAAATAAATGTAGGCCTTTACTCTGAGGCCGGCCTTGCTGAAGACACATCTGTTCCACTTTCCAAATATCAGGTCATTGCTGCACTTCCAGGGTATGGAATATGTGAGTATTTGGCCTTAATCTTAGAGATAATATTACCATCACCATAATTCATGAAAAAAGTGTCTCAAAGCAGAAATTCTGATCTGGGATCAGATTCCCCTATTCCATGTCCAAATCCTATCCATTATGAGCTAAAAGGCTAAACTGATTGTAGATCAGTGCTCCTACCCTGAGACTCTTTATAAATATTGGTCCTGGGCAGAACACAACAGAATCGCATTGATTAATGCTCACAAACAGATGTAGCTACACAGCAATTAAGTTTCTGCTGCGCCCCTTAGTAAGAACTTGGAGAGGGCTTGGTGGAGGCATGCGGCAGGAAGTGCAGTTGTGGTCTGGCCTCTGTTGCGTTCAATTAATCTTCTAACATTGCTTTTTAAAAGGAGTGCCAGTGTTCAACATCAGCAACAGCAAATTTGGGCAATGCTAACCACTGAAATCTACCTTAAATTGTGCCTCCAAAATAACCCCCTCGACCAAAGAAGATGTTGTTAAACCACATACTATCCCTCTCAGAACCTATATAAAGTCACTTACACTTTAACCAAACATAATAACTGTTAGTAGAGGCCTTATTTAATCTGGTAAGGCTTGGCACTGAAAAAATGTTTGGCATCGTCTCAGAAATACAGGCAGCTCAACCTAATGGGGTATGAAACTCTGCGATGAGTCTAACTTAAAGCACTGTTCCTTGACCAGTTTTTGTTTTAACATGTCCATGATTGGGGCAGACATGTTGTAAAGCAGAGTTATGTAAGAGCGACTGCCCTTGGCTCGCAGTGTGACCTGGGGTGAAACAGGGAAATTGGTGAAATCACTGCGGTCTTGACTGGTGGAAACAACCGTCGCCCTGAGAGGCCAACTGTATGCTTTTTCCCCGAAATGACAAGCAGCTGAAACGAGCGTGTACACAGACATTAATATAAGGTTCCCAGGCCAACAGTTACAGAATTTCTCTTTTCCGATGTGCCACACTATCGAAAGTCCTCCTTTGGAGGCAAATGCACTAAGACTTTTTCCAGTGGGGTAATTCTCTGGCTAAAAGCTGAAGCATAATAACACCTTCAAAGCTTGTATCTTCTGCTGCTTCCCTTACTGTTTTCTCTGTGCTTGTGTAAGTGTGTCAGACTTTCTCGCAAGAAATTCTACATCAAGAGCCGCGTAAATTGGATGGCGAAATGCAGGAAGCGTCTCCGGGATGTGGACAAACGATGTGTATTCATGAGTCTGCATGATCAAGCTCGCGTGGCCTCCCTGCACTCTGAAAATCAGGAACACGCAGCTGAGCTGATTTAGTTGTCCTGCAAAAGATGCAAGCGCGTATTCATTTTGGATGTCTTTTTTTTTTTTTAAACAAATGCGTGCAGTTTAGTCTAAATTTCCAGAGATGATCACAGGCTA
This sequence comes from Albula glossodonta, assembly GCA_019788955.1. Classification (NCBI taxonomy): domain Eukaryota; kingdom Metazoa; phylum Chordata; class Actinopteri; order Albuliformes; family Albulidae; genus Albula; species Albula glossodonta. The sequence goes on from JAFBMS010000005.1 coordinate 306,061, forward strand.
TAAAGCTAAGTGTGAAGCACTGCCAAGCAACTGAAGGACAGCTGATGCCATCCAAGTAGATTTGCATTGTTTTCTACGCACATGATTTTGCGTCAAAATAACTACTGCGCTTGCCAGCCCTCTCTTTAAGTGTGTCCTCAGTGATGTACAATACACTTTTCTCTGCCAGGCTTGTTAGTCACTGCTGTGAAAATAGCCACATTAAGGCAACATTTTACCACGGGAACATTCCACGGAAATTAAGAGGATGTTGGGCCACATTTTTGCACTGAAGGTGTGAAAAACAGAAATGGAAAAAACTCATTGCAGTATTTATTCCACAGGCAAGACTGCAGAAGTGTCTTATTTTGGGCATTGCTGGTTGCCTCCTGTTTGAACCTAATTTTGTCAGGTTTTTGGGACAACATGCCAAATACGACCCTCCAGCCATCAAGAAACATCTGAGACTGTTTCAATGGAACATCCAACATTAACACCACTTGAGTGCTGCCTAATTAACCGCACATTCGGAATTATTTTTAGGAATCCCTATGACATTATGTCACAATACTAAGCTATGTGGCACTAGTCTCTACGTGCAGCAATAATCTAATCTGACATAAAGCTTAATATTTCAAAACTATGACAAAACTGGTCAAAGACTGAACATAAGTTTGGGTTCATTTTCTGTAGACTGTCCATTTCAGCCACCTGTGTGCACTGGATGGTGTGAGCGCATGAATACACATTACATTATCATCATTTAGTTGATGCTTTTATCCAAAGTGACTTACAGCTGATTAGGCTAACCAAGGGCCAACCCCCCCGGGAGCAATGTGGGGTTAAGGGCCTTAACCACATTAAGGGCCTTGCTCAGGGGCCCAACAGCAATGGTGTTCTTGCAGTGGCTGGGGCTTGAACTACCAACCTCTGGGGTCCCAGTCATTTACCTTAGCCACTAGGCTACAGGCTACCCTGAATACTGTTAGAGCATGAGAATACCTGATGTCCAGAACAGGCCATTCAGCCTGTCTGCACTCATCCTTCACCTGCAGTCTAGACAGCGTCCAACTCTGCATCAAACCTGGACGTGAACACTTCAAGGGTCTCTGCCTCTACAACCACATCACCTGGCGAGCTGAGCACCTGTTCCAAGTGCTGAGGCTCAGTCTGTACAAATCTCAGCTAGAGAAACGTGTGTCCATCTCAGCCAGAGAAACCGGGCCATATATGTTCAGGGGTAATGATGCATCTCAGTCGTATTTCTGCCTGTGCCAAAAACTTTGTTATCCATTTTCCATTATGTACGCTCATGGGCCGAGGCCATGATTTGTGGAGGGGAGGTGGAGGCATTTGTTATCAAGAGCAGCACATTTTTATCAGGACGTGCTAATATTGGATATTTGATTGAAACAGTTTCATGAGCCCCTGAGCCCCACATCCTGATAAAGACGGATATATCACAGTGGGAGGAGCTTCAGAGCAGCCTGGTTACGCAGAGGTCCAGATAAGTGAAGGAGTGCGCAAAGTGAGGGTATCTCAAACCATGTATCAGGGTGATACAGATTAGGGGGGGCGGATTGGTTCAGGTTTGACACACGTGAATATAAAATACAAAATTAAATCGTAAATAACAAGCAGGCAAAACACGGCTGGAAAAGGAAAAAAAAGAAAGATGGCGGTAGCGCGTTTTCTTTAAGTGGCGAAGCGAGAGAACGAGAGTTGCGGCATATGTGTTCTCCTTGGTGTTGCTTGGGATGCGTAGCTAGGGCGTTGCCGTGGAAACAGGGCGTGTTTCTGAACGCGGCTTCGGAGGGCAACTCCCAGATGTAAACAATAGCAAGTCGGGCTGCAAGGCCAGCGGGTGTATGATAACGTGTACAATGCTGATTTCCTTGTTAGCGGTGCAGCGCTAACCCTGGAGACTCCAGCAGCACACATGTGCAGGGTTTAAGCTGTAAAAGGCTAGGGCTTTCGATTCGCTTGGGCTTCAGTCCCAGAGGATTGGTTTCAAAAGGGTGAATAAGGATACGGGCTGCGGATTGGCTGGAACCAGGGGGGTCAGAGGTCAGTGAGAAACCAACAGTTTCTGTGTTTAAACTTGCATCACCTCTGCCTCCTTTGTCTCTATCTCTCTTTTAACATGCATGAAAACAACCCCCCCTCCCCCCACCGCATGTACCCTCTCTCTCGAACCCCCTTCTCCCGACCTGACGCCCCAGCGGGAGCCTGAGGCAGGTGCTGGTGTTTCAGCGTGTGAAGTGTGAAAGCTTTATGTGTTCATGAAAGCCTTCAAATGGATGAGCTGTTTCGCCCCCATGCCCCCCCCACCCCCAACCCATAACTACTACCCAGTCCACCTCCCAAATCCACTCTACACTTTCTTCCCTCACCACCCCCACCCCCCCCCCCCAACCCAGACTGCAAACTAATTAAAATTGCAAATATGGCACCTGAGAGAGCCCAAATCCATCGAACCTGCCTACCTGTACTGATCAAAATTCCTTGGGTTCAAAGCACGGCGCTAACTCAACACTCAGGAACATTTTGAGGGGGTGGGGGGGGGGGGTGGACTGCTGTGTTCAGAGTGAGACGAATGGGCAGAGGGAGAACAGTCTCCCTCCTTTTTTCAGCGGTGGAATGGCCTAGATTTATCCACGGGCCGGAGCTAAATCTACAGCCGATGAGATGGAGGGGTTTTTTTCCTTCCCGGGTCCCATTACATAAAGCGGGACGAAAGCGGGTCAGGGAACATGTTCGTAAAAGTCTTTGCATAACGGAATGACAAAGCTAGATTAGCTCCCGGAAGCTTTCGCATTTCACCCTTTCGATCGCTCAGGCGTTCCCTCGGTTTGATGAATTTATGCTTTTTTTTTGTCATATGGTGTGTATTTTGCCTTTGCACCTACATTTTGACATATCTACAGGGTTAACCAGCATTGATTTGTTTGCCTCTCTGTCTCACAGCAGCTTGACTGACCCAAAATGTATTTGAACTGGTGTAAATGTGTCCCAGTTTTCCCTTCGTCCCACACATACTGCGTTTCATTCGCTCAGCCAGGGGTTTCGGACAAGTCGTAGTCACCAACTCGTTCTCGTGTTTTCGCAAAAGCCCTCAATCATATGGCAGTTTCAGTAGCTACGAAGTTACCTCTCTTTCTCAAAATATCTCCATTCAGCACGTCCATGGCCTCCATTACTGACCCTCCCTCTTTTTTTGTTTGTTTTTTTAACAAGTAAGTTCATGACAGGAAGTTCCCTGTTGCGGTACAAAAAAAAAAAAAAAAAAGCAAACCCCTCTCCATTTTGCTTGGTCTTCTCAATAGATTGTCGCTTGAACTCAAAGGCTTATGGGAAGCCACAAAAAAATCTGCTCTCTCAGCCAGCACTGGCAGATAATGTCTTCAGTCTGTTTTTTTTTTTCCAACGTAGTTCCATTTGCAACTCTTCCTCTCAGACAGTTGCGATGAAATGTACATCATAATGAGAGTGGAATCCAGCGGCCTCTCATTAACATCCCTTCCAGAGACCCACCACGACAGACGAAACAATCTTTTTTTGTCTTTTTTTTCCTCCTCTTTCCTCCATACATTTAAGATATCTTTTATTTTTAAAAAAACCCAGAAATTTGCAAATCTACTTCTCTATTCTACTTCTCTAAACTACCTGGTACAGCAAACAGCTACCAGATCAATTCATTTTTAGCATTCCCTTTCCCTGTAATTTTTTTTGTACTTTTTATTTTATATAATTTTTATTTAATCTTTTTTTTTTCAATTCCATCCAGGCCACTGGAGATTGATTGAATGATTTCTTTATATTGACTACTATTAAACTGTAATACTTGCAGCTACAAGGTAAGAGTTCTTTTTTTTAAATATATATATATTTATATATTCTTTTAAAAAGCGTTTGGTCCTTTGGTCCCTATTTGCTAAGGAATGATGTGGGTAAATATTCCTGGTTACTCGTCCTCTCCTCTTTGTTCCTCTGTTCCAGAGCTCTCCCTGTCAGCTCCTCTGCGTCGGCAGGGATCTCAAAAACTCCGTCGTAGGCACAAAAAATAAAAAGCCAGCAGCGTGGCATGTGTGTGAGTTAGCATCTGTGCACATGTGTGTTTGTGTATGTATGTATCACACCAGTGTGTATGTGTGTGTGTGTGTGTGTGTGTGTGTGTGCATGCATGTACTTGTGTATATGTGCATGTATATGGCTATGTATGTATGTGTGTGTGTGTCTATATGTGTGGTATATGAGTGTGTGTCTATGCGCGTGCATGTGTGTGTGTGTGTGTGTGTGTGTGTGTGTGAGAATGTTTGTGTCTGTTTGTTTGTTTGTTTTTGTATGCTTGTAGGCATATGCATGCTTTTGAGCATAATGTGTCTATAAAGGTTTTCTTTCCTGTTTTCAAAAAAAAAAAACAGCAGCTAAAACTCGGTCTTGACAAAAAAAAAATCCTCTTCCTCAAATGCGGATGCAAAACAGGGAAGATAGGCAGGGAAAAAAAAAAGAAAATCAACGTTTGATAAGGAAAAAACCACATTCCGGTTCCCTTTTCACGGTTGCCGAATCTTTCGGTTTCTTCTCCGAATAATGAAGCGACCACCCTTCTTCATGATATGTAGCAGAACAAGAAGTCTTTTTACTTATACTGCACTTGTGGAGATATTTTTCAAGGCCCTTCATCCTGAAATAGAGTGGAGAGGAGAGAACATCAGAACAGTGAGCCCCATGCAGCATGCTGGCTCATGATAAACAAACAGATGGCCAAGAGGAATAAAAAAAAAATAAAATAAAAAGAAAATTATTTAATTCTTGACATAAAATCCAGCAAAATGGAATCACCAGGGTGGGTTCTACCATATGGTAAAGCAGACATTTATGCTTACAAAAGTACAGGAAACACACATCCTAGAAAAAGTTATTTAAAGCGACTGTGTTCTGTTTCTTGGCCTGCTATTGAACAATTTTACTGTCGATCTATAGTGGCTGATTCTGGTTGGTTTGCTTGATTGTAAGAAAAAAAGAAGAGATACAAAAACTGGGTACTACAAATAAGGATGTCTATTTACTTCTTGCATGTCTCTGTAGTTTTGTTATTACTACGACTACTACTACTGATGATGATGATAATAATAATAATAATAATAATAATAATAATAATAATAATAATAATAATAATAATAATAATAATAATAATACTTTTTGTTCTTTAACCTGTAGGAATACCATGCATGGAGGTGGTTTTATACTCAGAGGAAAGCACGGGTCATTTGAAACTGCTGTCCTAGTGCAGTAAAGAAAGCAAGCTAATTAGGCATAAATACCGTGTCGGTCTGTCCTTTGAGAATAAAGTTACAGCAATTCAACAGCACAACAGCTCTCTAACTCTGAAGGATGTGCTTTTGCTTTTTACTAAATTACAGAAAGTGGGGAACGCGGTGACGGGTGTTAGCCTTTGTGCTGGCGGGGGCCCGATCAAGACTCCACTATTTCCATAAAACGCCAGAAATATGAATATAAATACTGCATATTCTGTTGAGATAAAAGCCAAAACACAGTTGTTTTAAAGTAAATAAGCTCCCAGTAAATTACAAAAAAATGTTTTGAGGAAAGCTCCGAGGAAAAATAACAAACAAAACCAGAACTTTTTAAAAATTAACATTATTATTATTTTAATTTGCAGATGGAGGTTTATTTTGTAAGTTAAAAAAATAAATATATTTTCCCAGCCACTTATATTCTTGTTTTACGTATTCAGGCTCACACCTGCAGTGGAACTATGAGAGAAACCAATAAAAGAGAGAAACAGGTAAACTCAAAAAGACTGGTGCCCTTCTCTTCCAGCCTCAGAACCGGAGAGGGGTTTAGACTGGCTTTTGGAGAATCGGGCAAAACGGTCAAGGAGGATCATGTTGTCTTATCAGGGCTGGGCCGAGGGGATCAACAGAAAAAAAATCGAACTTGCATGAAAAGGACCTTTTTTTGTGACGCTTCAAACTGACAGGAAAGGGGACTCTAGGCCTTGCTTTATTGAACTCTTTTTGTCTTAACTTTGACTCACAAGTAAATGCAAGAGTTAAAATGAGTGTGTTCATTATTGTGACCACTGAACTCCCAAAAATGTGCTCATGAAATAAAGGTTAACATTAATAATGCTTGAATTTCATCATGGGGAAATAAATAAGGGCTATACATGAAATCCTGACTGGCAGTGTTTGTCCTGTGCAGGTGGTCACAGTCTTCTCTGTGAGGCTGATCAGGGTAGAAAAGTTATGCAAAAAATGCAACAAGTACAAAATGTACAGGTTACTCAGCGTTGAACTCTTTATCTGAAATGATCATTTGAAATGATTCACAAGAGCATTCTAATATAATACGTGTTTGAAAGAGACCAGGAAATGGCAAGAGCAAAGGGAGAAGAAAGGAGCGTTAGCGTGTTCAGCGTGGGCGTATGTCTGACGGAGGGTTTCGGCGTCAGCGCTGTGCAGGTTAGCCCGCTGCTCCGCTTCAACAGCCTGCAGCCACAGCGAAACTGGTAAACATCTTCTTCGATAAACGGGAACTGATGCCCGTGTTAGTCAAACAAAAACAGGGGCCTACTTCAAACGCACATTAATTACATGTGGAAGTGGTGTGTAAATATTTGCACTGACAATCTGTGTGGATGTATGAAGCTGAATGGGTTTTAAGTACGATGGTTTTAACTCTGCGCCTCCCCAAACGGAAGGTCACATTCAAGCTCCTGTACAAGAGAGCTGCTGATCCAAAAAGGTCCTTTTTTGCAAAGAATCAAATTCTTGAAAGAGCAAAAGCAGGGCTGCTGTCTCCTTATGTCAACAGTTATGAGCACAGAGAATGGAGGGATCGAAAAGCAATTTCAGCATCGTTAGAAAACATGGAATATAAAATATACATTGAATCCCACGCACAAGCTCACATTACGACAGCAAGGAAAGGTCAAAGTTCACGTCCGATCATGATCAACCAACCAGCACTTCAAATTTACAACAGCTTATCAAGTACCAAGAAGGCGCCAATGACCGGCACTCCACAAAATGCCAGATAATATATAGAAAAATATGTGATATATATATAGAGATGGACATACGCCACGCCATGCAGTGCAGTCACAGTCCTGTCACATGATGTCATCTGCGATAAAATGACACCATGGCTGTAACTTACAGGTCTGGGAGCATGTCACCCATGGCAACGAGAAGGCCATCTCGAGTTATGATTGGCCCTGCCTGGTTTGCAGGGTTGGTTGGGTGCAAAAGAAGAGAAGATACGGTGGAATATCATTTCCTTACTGTGCGTTGGAAAGAGAACTTAACCCTTGCCTAGATAATCACAACCTACTGCTGGGATGATTTGACAAGTCAAATAAAGATGGTTATTACTGTCAACGGTAATTATTAAATTAAAGAAAAAAAAAAAAACACAACAAAAATAGAATGACAAAAAATAAAACAGGAAAGGACAACAAACTGTTTAGTAAGTAATGAACGCCCCTGGATTTTTTTTCTGTCAAAGGCAGGGGAGTGCTAGCCTCTGAACAGCAGTAGCTACAAGATACATAGAAATACACTGAGCATACACTGAGATTTTGGGGGCTATGGGGATGAAAGGCCAGCAAGTTCACTCTCATCTCTTGTGTAAAAAAAAAATAATGAGGAGAGAAAAAAAACTATAAACATTGATATCCATTGACTTACATGCATTTTCTCCCCTGTCAAAACAAAAGTCTATTAGTCTTTTAAAAGTCTCGTAATAGTTACACTGTAGAACCTCAAAGATACAAACATCTCATGAAGAGGGATAATTTGTACCACTGAAAGATGTGTCACTCTGCAATATATACAAGCTGTTATTTGCATATTTACAGATTTGTGCAACTGATACTTTGATACTTTTATTGTTATTATTATCAGTGTTTATTGTTAATAGTGCTTAGGTTTGTCACTTCTTGAATTTACAATAAAATGGTTTGTTTTTGTTAGTGAATTGAAAGTGCGGTACCATCTTGGTTTCACATTTTTGTATTCAGGTATGAAATTGATACGGAGTAATTATAATGGTACTTCTGGGTTTGCCAGCAGTTTGGTTGACGGGTTTTTGAATATGTCTGTATGCCTTATCTCGTAGGGTGCACTGTATTGAGGTATTTTTATATTGACGCCAAGTGCAGAAAGACACTGCAGAAAAGATTATGTTTGACTCCAGTGTGGGAGTGGAAGGTAATTGATTTTTATTCCTAACACCAGTTTCTTCCCAGCATGCAACACTCTTAAGCACACAGAGAAGTGTAAATTGTCAATTTCATTTGCCGACCTCTGTCCGTAACACCCTATATATATTCTGTGTATACTGTATATAGATTCAGCAAGAACATATTGGCCAGTTCTAAGGACAAAATGACCGAACAGAAGGAATTTCAGGTGAGAGTCTTTGTTAGCCAGAGATGTCAGGGTGGAAGTCCCCTGCGGACAGAGAACAGCCAGCCCACGGGGGATCCTACAGAATTTTCTTCAACTTTTTATTTTTGTTTACTTTTCTGATCCAAGTGAAAGTGTCTGACTTTTGAACAGTGGTGAGGACGTGAGAACATGACACCTGAAGGGGGTGGGAAGGGAAGGATTCCACATTTAGACACCTGCACAGGTGAGTGTTGCCGTCTGGGTGTTACTGGTTGTTATGCTGTGGAATGGGAGGAGGCTGGTGGGGTGGGGGGTGGGGGGGGTTACAGAGCCCACACACAAAGCATACCTAAGGTTAGCCTCTGCCACTGCGCACCGTCGGTCGTGTTCTGAATTTGAATGGAAAAAAAAAAAGGTTGCCTGGTTGTGCTCTGATCCATCAGTCTCAACACTTTCATTAAGTTACAATCAGACCTGGGATTTTATTTCATCAGCCTCATCACCAATTCAGTTCATTCTTTCAATTAAGAATATCTCAATCTTTCAAATGTTTTGGTTTGCTAGTTTGTTTGTTTTTCATTCATAGAGCTATTGATCTATCTGTCTCTTTGTTTTGTTGTGGTTGTCATTTAATGTCTGGCAAAGTTTAAATGCACAAAAGTTTAAATATGCAGATGCTATCAGGGCTGCGCAATAAAATGGTTCAAATGTCTCTTTCATGCTCCGAGAAAAGGTTTGACAGAATCCGGCGCAGAGTAACATGATTAACGATCTTGATCTACGACAAAGTATTTTACAGCGACTAATTGATACGCATGGTATAATTCCACTGATAAAGGAAATGAAGCAAGCCTCTCTCCTTATTAGAGGAGCTTCACCGTGAAACCGAGGCATATCTCACGAATTGTCATCGTTGTCGTTGCCGTCACTGAGATATGCCAAAAAATAATAGCAACAATTCAGTCTACATTATGGTTTCCTGAGGTTAATATACTCAATTGTCATGGGTGAGACTTGTTTAGAATTATTTCACACCTCAAAGCAGCTCCACATTCTGTTTTTAAATCATCCAGTCCTGATATTCTCTTTTTTTTTTGTTTTGCTTCTTATATGCTTGATTTTATTTTGCAAGCTGAGTTTTCATTGTCTTTAAATCACCGCTCAGTTTTAGGATTATACAGTATTTTTCGATTATAAGTTTTGGCAGCATGTTTGCTTATTGTGAGGTTTAAGTTGCCTAATTGCTCATTTGTAAAAGTTTGTTTTGGTGAGACAGCAAATAAAACTGCCCAGTGCTGGAACGGCTGAGTTCCCTGTGCTGAGGTTTATATGGAATTACACTGCAGACCTTTAGCAGATGCTCTTACCCAGAGCCACTTACAACATGAAGACAAGCATAACGATTGGGGTTTGAGCGCAATAATGACCTAGGAGAGGGACACGTTATCCACCGAACTGAGCGCCAACGATATGGCCTTTCCTCAGCCCGTTTATTCAGGCTAGTGGCAGTGCAGCGGCTGCCTCATCGCCACTCTGTCCCAGGTCTGGCCCGGTTTGGCCTGGCTCAGCTCGGCCACTGCTCTTACCTGGTGTGGACAGCAGAGGGGTCAGTAAGGTCGGTTTGCGTCCTTCGGCCGCTTGAGCTGCACCTTCAGCCTCTTCATGCCGATCTGAAAACCGTTCATTGCCTGAATGGCGGCCTGGGCACTGGAGGGGTTATCGAAGCTGACAAAGCCTGAAGGAGAGAGAGAGAGGAAGAGAGGGAGCAGGAGGGAGGGAAAGGAGAGAGAGGAGAGAGGGAACAGGAGGGAGGGAGTGGAGAGAGAGAAGAGAGGAAACAGGAGGGAGGGAGAGGAGAGAGGAAGGGAGGGAACAGGAGGGAGGGAGAGAAGAGAGGGAGAGAGGGAACAAGAGGGAGGGAGAAGAGAAAGAGGAGAGAGGGAACAGGAGGGAACAGGAGGAAGTGAGAGAAGAGAGGAAGAGAGGGAACAGGAGGGAGGGAGAGGCGAGAGGAAGAGAGGGAACAGGAAGGAGGGAGGGAAGAGAGGGAACAGGAGGGAGGGAGAGGAGAGAGGAAGAGAGGGAACAGGAAGGAGGGAGAAGAGAAAGAGAAGAGAGTTAAAGCCTTTAAGCTGACTAATAAAATATTCAGGTGTGGATTTTTTTATACTTCAAAAACAGTTTGGTGATTCTATTTATTTTTTTTAAGTCAGCTAATTGGTTTTGTGAAAGAAAAATATATAGAACACCTGCATGCAATTGCTTGTCAAAGTTAACTACAAATGTTAATTTAGTTTGGACCGGCGACAAGGGGTCTTTTCTGAATATGTGTGAAGATTCTGTGTTTCAGGACGGTGCTGGCCCGATGCCTCTGCCCTCAAATAAAGCAGACGTCATCACTGACATTGATGGGCAGCCCAGAAATGTGTGTGTGTGCATATGTCTGTTTGGATACGTGTGTCTGCATGTGTGTGTTTGTGTGGTGTGTCTGTATGTGTGTCTTGCATGTGTTAGTATAGGTGTGTGTGTGAGTGTGTGTCTGTGTGAGTGTGTACGTGTGTGTACATGTATATGTATGGGTGGGTGATTGTGCGTGAGTGTGTGTGTTGTTTGTTTGTGCAGATGCATGTGTTAGTATAGGTGTGTGTGAGAGTGTATGTGTGTACATGTATGTATGAGTGGGTGATTGTGCGTGAGTGTGTGTGTTGTTTGTTTGTGCAGATGCATGTGTTAGTATAGGTGTGTGTGAGAGTGTATGTGTGTACATGTATGTATGAGTGGGTGATTGTGCGTGAGTGATTGTGCATGTGTGTGTGTGTGTGAGTGTGTGTGCGCTTCAGGGAAGGCAGAGGGGGTCCAGGCAGTCTGTAGCCATGGGGCGCAGAGGAGCAGAGGTTGTGGACTCCGTGGTCTCCACTCTGAGTTATTACCTGAGTGTCAGGCTGGAATGAGCCGGAGCTTTCCACACCGCGACTCCTGCCCGTTTTTATCAGACGACCCTGTGATTGACGGCTCGAATTTTCCGCTTGCTGGCTGATTTGATCGCGCTACTATGGGTCCAATTTAATTTGGGGGGAGAGGGCAGGCTTTTGTCAGCCCCACAGAGATAAGGCCTGCGCTTTTACAAACCCTTTAAACAAACCAGGCAGCCAAAAGCCTGTCAAACAGCTCCAATCCCCCGTCAGATCCAACTTTAATAAATCTCGCCCTTTCCTTCGCGCTGGCCTCAGAAAAGGTTAGTGTTGGGGGGAGGGGGAGGGAGGGAGGAAGAAACTACAACAGCCTGGCTCAAACTCAGTTCTGTCAACTTGTGATCCTTCTGCTGTGTAAATCAGTCAGTTCAATCAGATTGTATTTTCTTTTATGGAACACTTTTACATTACAAGAGCTTCTACAGCTTTACAACTGGCCTCAGCGACTCCTCAATCCTCTTTGCTGTTCTGCCGTCTCCCTCTTATCAAAATGTAAACTGCCGTAACATCTTGCTATTTGCACATTTCCATTTAATCACCAAAAGCTGCCTAATGTTTTGAAAGCAGCAATAAATAAGCGGATAGCTAAATACATAATGGATGATTAATTTTTATCCAAACTAAGAATAAACACTAAGCAGGATTTTTGTGAAGCACAGTAAAATATTCATGCTACATGCTCATGCAGAAAAACTTTCCACTATTAACAAAAAATACATGAAAAAAATTGTTCACACTCAGTGGTCTTGGGTCACATCTTAAAATTATGCTTGTTTTGTGTGTGAATATTAATAGTATGCTTCTGAAATGAGCAGATTGCCAGTTACAGAAGAGACCTTACAATTTAAAAAGCCACAGATCTTTGTTTTTGAGGCTTAACACTTGCATTTCCCAAACATGCCACCAGAAGAATGAACATTTCCCTTGCAATTTAAAAGCTCGATTATGAATCAAAATAAATTAAGATAATTCTCTGCTTCCCCCGGCATTGCAAATCTGTATTTACTTCCATATTTCTACTTTGTTATTATTACTTATTCATATGGCAGAAGGTTTTATCCACAGTGACTTACAAGGTCATCATGGCAAACGACATTAAAATTCATATCACCGTAGCAACAGAAACAACAAGAGCATAGGTACAGAGCGCCAAGGAACATGGCAAATCAGGCAGAATAATGGTGATGAAATATGAGCTTACTACATCTATGGCACTGACACACACACTGCCTGAGAGAAGTGTGAATGTATCATAGTGATCCACACGTAAATCTTAATCATGATGTGAATTTCGGAGGTTGTTATGCTCTAATATTTTGTTTTTTTTTATCTTAAGATAATGAGATAATTGTCCCAGAATTGATCTTACAGAATGATTATTTTGAGAATACAAGATTCTCAGCTCTAGATTTTGACATTAACAAAGTGGAACAAGATTCCTAAGTAGGTAATTTTAATGTTACCAGTGTGGTTATCTCAAGATCTTAAGATAAATAATTAAGGATGACCAAGGACGATATAACCAACTTCATTACCTCATAACGAGGACATTACTGCTCAAAGGTTTATTACGCTCGTTAAAAAGACCACACGAGACCACTATGGCAAACAGTGTCTGTTTGCAGCTCAGCATGGTAAACATTCGCTGATATGTGGAAGCTAACTCAGTAGCCTGCAGCATTTTTTTTCACCTGACGTTTTTCCTTCCACAGTGCACCTGGCTCCAGTTCAGATGCGTGTGTTTTCATTTCTCTCACAAACGCTGAATGATTCCTCCGTTCTGGAGGTTTCGGGTGGCAAATACCTCGGCCTGCGGTAAATGTAAATTTGTCCTTGACATTGACTTACAAAAAAAATGCAAGTCATATTTTTTCCTTCAAGAAACACATTATGGAAAATTAATTTCAGTGATCACTGAATTTCTCGATTTGTATTTATGGAGAAAGAGGAAAAAAAAATAAACGCTTGCATTTTTTGTTAAAGCCATGGGATATAAGCTGTTTCCAGACCAAGTCATTGAAGTTTATTTCCCTTTATTTAATGAGGAAGGTCAGCTGAGAACTCAATCTTCTTCCACAACCATAACCTGGAACCAAAAGTGGGTGTGGAATTCAAGGAGCAGAGTAGCCAATCAGATGGAGGGGATGATGTAGGTGGCTGGATACAGACAGTCAGTATCGCTGGAATTTTACCAGGACTCAGGGTTAACACCCCTACGCTTCCTACAAGTGTAATGGGAACATTTATGACCACAGCGAGTCTGTACCTTGGTTTAGTGTCTAATATGAAGGAACAGGGTCTTGGATGAACTCAATTCAGAATGGGACACAGACAGGAAGAACTAAGAAAAACCAAGTTGTTTTTTTTTTTGTGGTGGCAGAATAGGACAAAGGTTATGGAGCTGGGCTTGTACCTCAGAGGTTGCAGGTCTGACACCCAGATACACTACAGAACTTCTGTTGTATCCTGGACTGAGATACTTCATTTAAATAGCATTGGTAAATATTCAGCCGTGTATGAGCTTTGATTTCAAAATGAATGTATGAAAACTGTAAACTGTGTAAATGGCTCTGGGCGGGAACGCCTGCCAAATGGCTAACGGTAATCAGAGAGATCACACAGAGGAAAGCTCTGGAGATATGGAGGACCCTTCCCTCACATTATCTGACAGCATGGCACCAGATTCTGGAATTTGATGCCGTCAGCAATCCGAGAATACAGAAGGGCAAACAAATCAATCCTAAAATTTTGGAAACGCTTCAGTAAAAAAAAAGAAACTCTGACATAACTGAAATACCCTCATCTGTGTTTTCCTTCAAAAACATAGTTTATTGAGTTCAGCGATCGCCTAAATAAACTTCCTGAACAGCCTTTTGTATCGCCAAAGGAAAGTGAACGCTTGCACATGATCGTAAGATGGTATAATTGCAATTCTTCTACAGCACAGCTTAGAGAATTCACCAGTCACCAAAATTAATTAATTAATGTTTTGACCAGAGAGTAAGGTTTGGGTTGTGAGTCAAAGTCTAGGTCCCACTTGACATGTCTTGGTTTTTTACAGCTGTATCTCGTCTTGTAGTTTGAATGGTACTGCCCATCAGACATCAGACTTTCTACTGTGACCGCTTTCCAACCATAACCGCTTTCTGTTGTGACATAGTGATTGTAAAAGGTACTGAGTAAACGAGGGGTGTGTTACATTTTCAGCTGGTTCAATTAACCTCTACGTCACCAGTCTCTGGTTTAATCTAATTTCTATTTTACAGATTATTTCTTCATGTGAAATCAGACAATTTAGCTAGAGTGGGCTGCTAAAAACATGTGTTGATTTAACCTCAGGTGTGGTCCCATTGTCATCTGACTGGGCTGACCGGCATAGGCAGCCCGAGTTCCAAACTGCGTTCCAAAGGCGAAACTCTACACCTTCCTTTACTTGCTGCTGTCACCGCGGCAACGAGAGGTGACAGTGAGAGAAGAGGCGGGTGGCGGTAACTGGAGTTTGATTGGAACGACTTCCCCTTTAAGTAAACCAAGAAAAAAGAAAAAAAAAAAATCCACTGCCGTCATTTCAAATTAAGCGGGACAGGTTATTTTCCCCCGCTATCTGAGTGCGTGTCTACACAATACCTTATAAAGCCAAAAAATAAGAGGCCTTACCAGTTCTTTGAAGAAAATCATCTTACTCCCTCCCAAAATGTCAATATTGAGAGAGTAAATAGGGAAGATTAAAATAATGTGGAGCCCCAGAGGGTTCCGGAATCCTGCCTTCGGATTGCTATTTTCATATTAATATACTAAAATTAACGTGCCTATGGGGGGTGTTCACAGGGGGGTATACTTTTATTGATTTTTTTTTTTTTTTTTTATAAAGAAAAGCTTAACCAATTTAAACCCAGTGGCCACTACACAGCAGAATAAGTAGTTCATTTTTTCCACTTGCTCAACTTTTGTAAAAAATGATAAATATTTAACTAGAATTAGTCATACTATATATTCATACTGTACAGCTTTTGTATTTCATTTATGCAGTGGTGCTTCCATTTAGATTCACAATAAATGATCAGCTTTAATAAATAATGTAAGCTGTCTATCAATATTTTGGCCTTTTTAGGATCTACTCCATGTCATCTGCATCTTTACACTTTACATCCTGACCTTCCCAGCTACGAGGCTGGAACCTCTGTTTCTACTTCGATTCTCAGTCCTTCATGGCATGAATAATGACTGACAGACTCACAGCATATGACTTACATATGATATGATCTGAATGATTTCTATTCCTCTATATCTGTTTGCAGGCTGAGGAGTGTAATGTAGCTGCACAATGAATGCAATTAAATTCTGTGCATAATATGAACCGTACATCATAAATGGTTTTTAAGTGAAATACATGCTGAAAATAAATATACATACACGAAGATGGCCAATCCTGCCAGTAAAGGAGAATGTAATTAATGTAAGTAATATTAATGTATGAATAATGTATGAATATCTTTAATATTTAGTATTAACAAGTTGTGCATTTTTTATTCTGCACATCAGGGATATCAGTCATCGGGATATTCAGTTATGAACAGCCAAGAACAATGAATGCCTTTTGTTGACTAGCTGACAAGTACTGTGAGTGGCTCATGTGATGTTTTAAAATAATTTATAAAATATTATAAATATAAAATATTTTTTTCATGCTTATTTTTGAAATTTTAAACAATGCCAAAAACATACTTTTGGCACCCATTTCATTTGAATGGGCTTGATAGTGAATATCACACAAAATTAGAGCTCTCATCTTTTGTTCTGAATATGTAGTGAAGGCATCTCGAAAATGATGGATATTTGCCAGCATTTTCTGTGATTTACATCAACACAAATAACAGTGCCGGCAGCAGGAACAAACAGCCCCACTATCTGTTCCAGTAGCAGCTACCTTCCAGATATGGAATATGCATGGTAACTTGAGGTTGATTCTGAATTCCTGTTTTGTATGCATGCAAGCATCTGAGAACATTGGAATATTAATACATAATTCACATATTCAGTCTTCTCAAGCGCCTGGTATGTTACCTGCATGTAAACTGCCTTCTGTTATAATTGGGCAACAGGCAGTAATATCAGAAAACATCATATTTGGTGGTTGTGTTGGTGGGAGGTACCGTAACAGCAAACTCACCTGAACAGTGAGTTGCTGTTCTAGAAGTGTTTTTCACAAGGTGGAAATGATCACATTCTGTTGTGAAATCCCTTCTCTTTAATGGAAAATGGTAACCACATTAGTGATGGCAGGGCATGTTTGACCATTAGAATACAACCTATCCTGGATAATTAGACATTTGTTTAACGCATTTTATTGAATAGATTTTTAAAAACAGATACAAAAACTGTAGCCTGTGCAGAGAACACTGCAGGCTAGTTTGGTTGAATGGATATTCATGGACCATGGAGTGAAGAAGTCAGTCACTGAATTATTTGAGCCAATCAAAATGTTTTGCTCTCTCCAGGAGAACTCAGGGATTGGTTCAACTCAGCCAGGTGGTATGATCGCCCCACCCATTTATGATGTAACGAAACCGCCTTCTCTCTTCACTGATCCACAAGGACTTTTCATGACTTTTTGTGCCTCCTTTGTGATCATTCTGTGAAGACAAAGTTGAAGTGCTGGTGTCTCTTGCAAAAAAAAAAAACATAAGGAAACTGAACAAAAATGTATATGATTGCTCTTTTTTTATGAAAGTGAGACATAAAGTGCATGAGCACAAACTGTGTAGTGTTTTGTAACAGGCCTTCTGTCCCTTTACAAATTGAAATGTCCTAACAGGTGAAGGTTGGAACCTGAGAGTTTTTACCACTCTGTGCCAAATTACCCAAATCTCTAAACTGCACTCGACCTCTTTAACCCCCATTTTCCCATGGGGAGGCTGTGCCAGTTCTTTCCTTGCTGGTGTGAGCCTCAGGCCACAGCCAGTGAGGATGTGGCTGGAGCATGAACACCCAGCCTTGTGCAATAGCTCCTACAATGTTCCTACATTCCTCCCTGGATAACTGACTGTATGTCCTTCACTACTCACATCCCTTTGAGTCAGCTTAGTCATTTTTACCTGTAATTAGCTTATGAGTTGACAAATTGGACATGTAGGTGGTTATCTCAACGTACTTGATATGTTTTTTCCAATGCGCCACAAAACTACCACACACGCTTTCTGTGTCCAGCACTGAAAAACTAACCCCAATCACCTTGCCCCCACGCTCCACCCCCCCCCCCCCCCAAACAAAAACCCCACTACAGCTGCTTTTTCCCAATGTAAAAAGAGAGTAAAATCTATTTTTGCTTCCTTGGATATTCTAGAGAAACGAATTATAGTTGGCAGAATGCAAGTCTAATAAAATAAAAATAAAAATGATTCTGTCTCTCCAGAACTCATTACAAGCTGCAATTCTATTGGCAATAAACTGCATTCGCTAGACTGACAAAATGATTACCTAGAAGGAAAACACAAAAACAGAATTTCCTCTGTACAAAAACACACAATAAGGGCATCACTGTAAGCAGACTAAATAGGAGACCGATCATATATTACATAATGTACAAAGACCTTGAATCTGAGCTAATCCAACAGAGCCATTTTCAGCAGGGCACGGAATGTTTACCTTTTACCCTTGCAACACTGCAAGGTAATGACGGATATGTAATTGGAAAAAAAAAACAGTACACAAAGGTATGATTAAGCCAGGATAAAAATTACAAGGAAGAAAAATGTAAGGCACGTATATGGAATATATAAAGGGTGCTGAGAGAAAATTACATCGGAAAGCTCAGGAGAAAAGGGGGCATTTACTGGTCAGGATGAAAAAGTGTGCACTTTGAAAAGCTTTTAAGCTGCAATTTTGCTGTTTTTGCCGGGAAAGTCACGAAAGCCCTCAGGGTGAAGGTTAAAACCAGGGTGGGAGATGCTTGCAGGTAGAGGAGAGGAATGCGAGCCTCGCCTCCCGGCCGCTTTTTCCCCTGGGTTTTTCGATCTTGTTTATCAGATGTGGAATGTCACTTTCACCCGTGCTAACTCCGCTGGGATCCCACATGCTGCATCGGCCTCTGGGTCGCTGATCATCGCTGACTTGCCATCAGATAACGAGAGGGACCCAGACGCAGCTTCATTTATCCATGCAATTTGTTTCCCCCGTAAAGCGCACATCGTGTGCCCCTGCAAGCTGACTCAAACTGGGCTCTGCTATGTGTTTGGTTATGGTTTACCAGCACCCACTGATCACAAGCTAGGGATGTACAAGAGAGTCATGCGTCACTGGGGTTGCCAACACTGGACCCACCACTGTGACTCACGCTACCTTCAGTGCTGTTGGCCAGGGGCTGGAGGCAAATACTATTTAATGCTGCTATTTTTTTAAGAAAATACTGTAAAACCTCCAAAAAACACCTAGTTCTAAAAATAACCAGGGAACACTTTGCATTCAAATGCAAAGTAAATGCTAGTCAAGGAAGGTCTGATCCAAACAAATGTTTAGTTTGCCATAGATAAAACACCTCACATTGCCATTAAAATGACACCACCACAAAATAAACATCACTGTTCATGATTATAAAGGTGTTATACGCCTGTACATTGAGATTTGAGATATTAAAGTAGAACAAGGAACCTAAAGCTTTCTCACAACAGTACATAGTACATGGCAAAGGGTTGCCATGTTTTGGGTTGGCATATGGGATGCCAGGGTAAATCCAGACAGTTGGTATCATACAGTACATCTGCATGTGATGTAGTACTGTACTCATAACCGGAATGGCTCAGATTCAGTGCTCTCTCTCATTCTTATACAGCACAGTCGTGATATAGGTCACCCAATAAAAGGCCAGCCTTGTGTTCGTTTCTCTGTTTCATTCGCGAGCACCTTAGGGCGGAGATGGGGAAGGGAACTGGGATGGAGGGCGGAGAAAACAGAGGTCAAACAATCATTTCTCAGCCAAGACCTTAATTGATGGAAGTAAAAATAAGACTGAGACCGCCCTGAAGGTACACTTCTCACTCTCGCCGTCTTTCCTCTCCGCTGATCTCACAGTTTTAGCACTGAAACAATTAGAAACCGCAGGGCAGCTCCTACGTCTTGTGTTTATTTATTTACCTATTTATCTATTTATTTATTTATACATACATGTGGACAGAGTCTCGTCTTGACCATAAAAGGAGGCTGTTAAGTTATACTGCATCATTTCATTCTTAAAAATAACTAGTGAAATGTTAGTTGTTTTCTTGTACTTATTGTCAAAAGCCGGTAGTTGTTTCTACAGGCTTTTCATTTCCCTGCTTGCATTCTGCTTCTGTATAAATAGTCTCAGATAATATCAGCATCCTATTGGTTTATTACTCAGTTATTTTCAATACTTAGTACCAATCACAAATGTTGCCCAAATTTGGTTACTTTTTTGCATTAAATTTTTACTTACTGCACATGTAAGGCTTACAATATTTTTTGATGCATCTGATATTGCTGCTATATTTAACTGTAAATCCGCATCCAATTATTTTCTACATGATGCAGAATATTTTGTGTCCCTTAGTTTACTGCTATGAATCACATCACAGGGTGTACTCATCACTTATTTTTCATTCATGATTGATTACCTCTCACACAAATTAAGGACTATTCAAAAATATTTTTAAAATTCAAGGGCATTTTGGAAATTCAGGAAGTTTAAACTGTCATTTTTGTTTCTTAGGCAACGTACTTTTGTACTATGTGCTTCATTGTGAAGATTTTATCATTTTTAAGTTTTTCTACTTTTGCAGAAGAATTTTTTTTGAAGTTTATAATTGCTTTCTGAACGTGTTTTTATCTATAACCCTCTTCATTTGTAGTATCCTTTGGTTTTGCTCATACAGTATGTTGAGTGAAGAATATATCCAAGGTCATTTTAAGGCAGTGAACCCAAAGCCAGAGATCGAGGCCTCATGACATTCACTGGTGACTTTAAGCTTTTGACCTGAATAACAATACATTGGGCCTTGTTATAAAACACAGTTGCCCACAGCAACAATTGATGGGATGTCAACTTTGTGAACCTTACCCAACCAAATGTAGAAAGTTGATTCTATGTCACCATTCAAACATTTTCCTACTACACTGCTAAGTCTCCATGACCACTCTCTTTTAGCTATTTTGAAAGGGCTGATTTCGCCTGTCAGGCAATAAATGAGTCATTTAAAAAAAAAATGAAGTCCCTTTTAAATGAAATAAATTGATTTGTAGTATGAAAATAATGAAGGCAGTAGTTTAAGTCATATAAAGTTCTAGGATGTGAGAATGGGACACAAATTTTTCATGGCATTCATACATATTTTAAGCCATTTTCACTTTAAGAGGGCATTTCCTTCAATAAACTTTGAAAGTGACTAAATAAAGAACAATTAACACAAAGGTGTAGCTTCCATATCAACACTGAGAACACTCTGTGTTTCCACACCCACCATTGAAAGCTGTTGGATCAAAATTTTTTGGAACCCTGGAAGGATGCAAATATCACCCATGAATCAACACCTCATTACCATTCAGAGGCGGTCATCATCACTGACCCAAAAACCAGCTCTCACTGAGCGGGTCGCCAGGACCGGCCCAGGGAACCAGCGCTCTCGAGTTCTGCTGCGTATCTGTGGGCTCAACGGGACGGCTAGGGCCCCTCAAAAAACCCAGAATCTCCTAGACATCTGCCGAGGAGTCTCGCCCGGGGAACAGGAGAGGAGCTCGTCCTGGCACCGTGCCCGTCGTGGCCTCACCTGCTCCCAGCTGCTCGCCAACGCGTGACGCCAAGTTTTAAAGCGATAATTGCAAATTGATTAGGATGGGCAGGGGAGCACAGCAAGGAAAGTAATTGGAGGAAATATAGTGGAACACAAAGAGATTTTCCAAAAAACATAACAACAGACTTCACGTCAAACTAATTTTTTTTCTCTCTTTCTCTCTCAATCCCTCTCTCTCTGCCCCCACCTCCTCTCTTCTCCCATCCCTACATCTTTTTTGTTTGATGAGTTCTGGTGTCGGGGTGGGGGGGGGGGGGGGGGGGGGGGGGGGGGGTCATATTTTTTTGTTTTTACTCACCGAAACATTTGCTCTGATTGGTTGCCCGGTCCACGAACACTTTGGCAGAGATGACGTTGCCAAAAGGCAGAAACATTTGCATTAGCTCGGCGTCTCCGAACTCCTGGGGGAGATGGTAGATGAACAGGTTGCAGCCTTCCGGCCCTGGAATAAAGGAACCGACATGAGTAAGACAGGTGAGACGGTCGTAAGATGCTGACACACGCGTGCGGTTCATCCTGATTCCCTCCATGTCTTTAGGGGCTGCTCCCAGAAGCCTCCCGGAGACCAAAATGCATTGATTGGTGTAATAAATGTTGGAACGCTCCTAATTTCAGGGAGGCCCAGGCTGTGCGGAAATAAAGTGCACAGCGGTTTAGCCACCGCCTCATCGTGTGAAGTAATTGCACGATGCCTGCAAATGGAGGTCGTGATGCCGGAGAACAGGGGGTGGCTTCGGTGACCTTAAAAAAACCTTCTCTCTCGCGCGCAGTACATTTCAGGACAAAGCATAAGGCTGGATGGATATGGATTTTTCTCTGGTTTTGTTTGTTTGTTTTTTTTGACCTAAAACAAAGTCTGTGGCCTCGCCAGTTATGACAGGGGAAGCCTTGAGATTATGGGGCCCGTATTTTCAAACGGTCTCAGGAGTGGGAGTGCTATTTACCCCTTTTAGCTCATAATGGTTAAGGTTAGGATATACATATGGGAAACCTGATGACAGCTTGACAGTTCAGCCCAGAAATGCCATATGGATAAGAGCAGGGCCATACCATACACAAATGTAAATTCACTAAGCACTCATCTAGAGTTGACCAACCATGGCAGAAAACAGTTCTGCCTTGTACTGGCTGGAATGTGAATAGAAGTGTTTGTTCAGTCCTTTGGCAGTTCAACAGTCATTAGGCATGAACTTTAAAAAAAAAAAAATTCTGGATCCTTCAACTTTCAGGTTAGCTACAGCACCATATTCAGTCAAGCACGGGAGAGCGTTTCTCACATGGCTGGCAGTTATCTTCCCCTGCTAATTTATTGCAACACACATCCGAACAGCAGACTGCAATTATCACCTTTTATCTAAAGTGGGAGGGGCCTGTCTTACCTTCTCTCTGTTGCTGGGGAATGATGGCTGGTTGCTGTGGAAACGCCTGGCTGATTGGCGCATAGGCGGCGGGATAAGCTGCTACAGAGAGGGACAGGGAAAGGAGTTTTGCATTCACGTTCCGACAAGTAAGCTGTTCGTGTCCTCGCACTGAGTAACTATAAATGTGTCCAAAGTGTTTTCTTTTAAAACTGCACAGCTCTGAACTCCTGTGTGTTTGTTTGATAACAATATTATCCTAATAATATCAGCTATATTGTTTTGCATACAGTCTGTTTATATGACTGAATATTTACTGAGGTCATGCAGGTTAAGTACCTTGCTCAACGGCAACAGTGGTTCACCTGGAAGGCAAACCTGCAACCTCTGAATTACAAACCCAAATCCCTAACCATTACACTGCTGACCCAAACATCATATTTGGTGAATAGCCTTATTAAATATTTCAGAGTGGATGCTCTGTGTGCTGAGTGGGGCAGCCTATAGCCTAGTGGCTAAGGTACATGACTGGGACCCCCGAAGTTCCAGTTCAAGTCCCAGTCCAGGAAAAACACCATTGCTGTTGGGCTCTTGAGCAAGGCCCCTAACCCCACATTGCTCCCAGGGGAGATTGGCCCTTGGTTAGTCTAATCAACTGTAAGTCGCTTTGGATAAAAGCATCAGCTAAATGACTGTAATGTAATTTAATGTAATAACTCTCACCAGGTCCTGTAAACTTGAGCATGGCATTAGTAAGAATTACTTCTTTTTTTTTTTTTTTTTAAATTGCCAGATTTTGTTCGCCACTTTTCAATTTGGATTCACTGCATGGCTTTTGTGAAGTACCTCCTTTTTTTCCTTTCCATTACTCTATCCCTGTGGATACTCGATTTGTAGCCCAAAATAAACTTTCAAATATAGTTTTCCTCAGCTAAGATAAGGATGAAAAAGTCTTGGGAGTACTGACATCAACTTCTGGGTTTCAGGATGCTTTACAATCTTCCAGTAAACTGGCTTAAGTCCTAAAGAACATTGACCTGTCTTAAGCTAACAGTGTCAAAGTCTCACATGATAAAGGACGGAACAGCAGAATGAGATGACAGGAGGGTGTGGTGAAAAAGTAAGAGAGGAAATGGAGGTGAAGTGGATGGGAGTTTGGGAGGTGAATAGAACAGAAAGAGGAGGAGGAGGAGGGGGCGAAGAGGGAAGAGGAGGTGAAGAGAACAGGAAACAGGAAGAGCTGATGAGAAGATTGAATGAAGGGGGGGTGAGGGGGGGCTATGAGGAGACCTGCATAGTGCTGCACACCAGCGTAAGCCTGCTGGAGGGGGTCCGCCACCGTAGGGCTTTGAGCTGCAGAGAGAGAGGGAGGGGGGAGAGAGAGAGAAATAAAGGCAAAGGAGAGAGAGAGAGAGAGGGAGAGAGAGAGAGAATGAAAGGGATGGAATCGAGAGGGATGGGGAGAGTGAGGTTGAAGGAAGACAGGAAAAGTGAGACAGAGGAGGAAAGGTAGAGAGCAAGTGAGAGGGGGGATTGAGAGAGAGATATAGAGTGAGAGAGAGGCAGAGAGAGTGTGAGTGAGAGAGAAAATATGAACAAGGGAGAGCAAGAAAGTGAGAAAGAGGGAACAAGTGAGACAGCAAGAGCAAGAGTGTGAGAGAGGGAGAGGAAGAGGGAGAGAGAGGGAGAGAGACAGAGAGAGAGAGAGAGAGAGACAGTGAGTGAGAGGGAGACTGGCAGTATCACATTTCACAGTTGTATAAAATGTCTCCCTCCCCTAGATATGCGCATCAAATATTAACAGCACGCCAAACAAAACACTTTGTAGTTCATTATCGCTGCGGTTGTCTTGCATAATGCAGAAATCCGATGCATTTGTCAGTTCCCAAAAATAAAAGCGAAAATAAATCAGGCAGCAGCTTGCCAACATTGAGAAAAGAAAAAAAACATGAGGGTTTAGGTCAATCGCACAAGAAAAGAAAAATGACACATGACATTTTTTCCTATTATCTTATTACGAGAGCAGGGAACATTAGTCGTACTGCCTGACTGCCACTGTTTACATCGCTTATGTGGCCTTTGAAAAAAAAACAATTCCAGGTCGGCCTCTTGTGAATTTCCACAATAGCAGAGGTGGGCAGAGAGGGGAAGGGAAAAACCTCCGTCTGGATTCCATGCCAAATGCTGCTCTAAATTATTTAAATGGTGATAGAGGGGAGGCTAACCTGGATAAGTATGAATGTCTTTGGTTTAAATGGGAAGGGGGAATGGAGCCGTAAGTGTGTGAGGTTGAATTCCGTTGGACTGAATGGGCAGAGGGTGGAAACTTATCTGGGTATGGCTGAATCCCATTGGTCTATCTGTATAGGGGGTGGAGCCTAACCTGGATAAGGGGGGGATCCCATTGACCTATATGAGGCTGAGGGTGGGTAGAGCCTCACCTGGGTATAGGTGGGTCCCATTGGTCTATCTGTATAGGGGGTGGAGCCTAACCTGGATAAGGGGGGAATCCCATTAGCCTATATGAGATTGAGGGTGGGTAGAGCCTTACCTGGGTATGGGTGGATCCCATTGGTCTATCTGTCTAGGGGGTGGAGCCTAACCTGGATAAGGGGGGAATCCAATTGGCCTATATGAGGCTGAGGGTGGGTAGAGCCTTACCTGGGTATGGATGGATCCCATTGGTGTAGATGGGCTCGGAGGTGGGCGGGCCGTTGCTCTGGGGTGGAAGAGCACTAAAGCCGTTGACCCCGATGGGAGTGGCTATGCTGGGCACAGCTGTGGCACTGATGCCGGGGGGTGTGCTGGTGCCTGGGGATGCAAACCATGTCCATTAGCACGTTAGCTCGTTAGCAGTCTTTTAGTCTCAACGCCAGATGCAGAATCTTTGATTGTCTGGGAAGCATGCCATTGGCTTCCTGCAAGCTCATTGGTTCACTCAGATGGATTTGTTCGTCCAGAACGGTATGTCAATGTCTACATTTATCAATGAAGAACTGCCAAAGAATTTTCTAGCTCCAAACACTTTACTTAAATAGAAGAATACTCAAGATCATGACTAGAATACACAAGATTGTGATTAGAGCAATACCCAAGCTCGTCATTAGAGGAATTACACAAGATCTTGATTGCTATGAAGTACAACCTTACCATTGGTTTGTTGGAGAAGAACCCTGATTCAGTACCTCCATGGACATAGTAAGTGAGGCTAGCATGCTTTGAATGAAAATGATATTCATTTTGGAGATGATACCATTATGGATTCTGGTTTTAACTACACACAGAGCCTGCATAATGGCGTATTGTCATGGCCACTGACTATTAGTTTCTATTAAGAGCATTAGAACATGTAATGATAAATACAGGCCATTCAGCCTAACTGTGCATGTCTGTTAGCCACAGTCTACGGTCTCCCGCTCCTGTCAAGCCAGAGAGAGAGCCTCTTCAACAATCTGAGGGTCTCTGCATGTTCCACGTCACCTGAAAGGCTTTAAATACTTTCCATCTATGCCCCTTCTTTGGGTTGACAGAGAATGTTTTCTGGCTCACATTGTTAAATGAAAAAAGCCTTGATTACCTCCTCCATTAGTCTCCTTTTGCTGGGGCTGAATAGATTAATTGTCCTAAGTATTCCCTCCTATATTTTACATTTTATACCAGGAACCAATTTACTTGCCCTTCTTTGAACTTTCAGAGCCTTGGTATCTTTCTCATGGTTTGGTGCCCAGAACAGCACACAGTGTGCTGATGTGGGTCTGACAAAGCCACTGCAGCTAACATAGCCTCCTTTCATTTATATTCAATAATTGTCGCTATAGAGTTCAGCCTCCTGATGGCCTTTTTTATTGAAACCGCACAATGCCTGAATCCTGGTAAACCTTGAAACTGCTACTGTTTTTCATTCTATGTGTTATTTTCTGTAAATCTGTAAAAGAGATTTTGAAGTAGTTCCTTTGTAGAACCTTGTACACCATATATATATTTATATATATGTCCTTACATTCATTCTGAAACAAGACCTTGCAGAGCCTTTTTAATTTGTAACTCAATGTACAAATCAGTTGCTGTATGGAGCTATCATTGGTGATGAATGACTTGTCCCTTGATAAGAAAATGAGTGAATGACCTTATATTTTAACCGTCCATTAAACTATTTGCTCATTTCTCACATACGTGTAATTTTTGCGTATTCTTATGCATTTCAAGCAAATTTTTGATTCCAGTGACATGCTCCATTATGCTCATCGTCATAGTTACATATAATTATTTGTGCAGTCTTGACCATGCCAGCGTGAACATTTGTCTGGCTATTTCATTTACACGTAAGGTCATAATTAATAAGATAAATGTAGAACAAGGCAGTAGGAGTCTGAAGGCCGAGAACGTGAAAATATTGTGGTAAATACCCATTTTAATTACGCACGTGGATTCACTGCTGTGTGTGTACAAATAGCCTCTCTTCCCTCAAGCCACGTTTCAGTTTAGTCACTTTGTCGACACATACACTGATAAGGGACTTTTTTTCCCTGAAGGTCGTGCAGGATTAAGTTTGATATGTACAGCCCTTAGTGTAGATATGTGGGGTTTTTTTAGTGGAATTGCTTGCACTGGGACACTTTATTTATTTTGTTCGAACCCTGATCTTATTCAGACAGTCGACTTAGCTTGTGAGTGCCGATCATAGAACTTTGCTCCAAAGGGGAACACAGAACTGGGGAAAAATAAGTATATTTTCAAGTTCCCGGCTCACCTTTCACAAATTTATTTGTCTTATTGTATCAATAAGGTCTTTGCCTCCAAAGACATCAGATTGGCCCTGTGCCTGGCAACTCACAGACAGAAAATGCTAGCAGAATATTATGGTTGTGGCTGGCACATCAGGACAAAGAATATTGTAGTTGCGGGTGGCCTATCAGGACACAGAATCCTGCAGTCATGAGCGGCCGAATAAAGTGCAAAATACTGTGATTTTGAGTGACCTATCAGGGCACAGAATACTGTAGCTTCCACTGGCCTGTCAAAGTACAGAATACTATAACTGTATGTGGCTTGCATCATATGTAATCTTTGGTGGCCTATGAGGACACCAGATACCAGTGTCCGTGGTGGTCTCAGGACACAGATAACTGAAGTCATGGGTGGCCTATCAGGGCACAGATTACTGCAGTTGCAAGTGGCCTATCAGGGCACAGAATATTATGAGTGCTAGCCAGCTGATAGGACAGAGAGTGCTGCAATCACAAGATTCCAGATGGGGAGACAGGATGTTGTCACAATGGCTCTCAGGACTGGGGGGTGAGAGATAAAGGCAGTACATCATTCCCCATCTATGACTCTCCCACGTCAGGCCTTCCTTTCTCATCGATGTGCTCTCCAGCAATGTCACCTCCTCTTTGTGACTTTCTCTCCCTTCCTCTTTTCTCTCCAGAGACAGAGAGAGAGAGAGAGAGAGAGAATGTTTTTCCTTTTTTTCTTCCCTTTTTCCCCCCCTCTTTTTCAATTTAAGAAAGGGAGGACTGGCGATAAGTGGAAAGCCTTCAGGGTCTGCTGGTTTACGCTGGTGCGCGAGGACCAACAGGTGTTCATGTCCTGTCTGACTGCACACACGAATGAGCGAGGCCGCCGTAGCTGAGGGGAACGCCGGCAGAATACAAGTGTCTGTGGCGTTTACTGGCTCCTGCGGGGCACGCGTTTTGCGGGGTTCTGCTCTGCTCCGCCCACTTCCTCGCAATGCATTTCACTGCATCTGCCGCAAACGTGACTGTGGCTACATGCTAGTGATGAGATGTATCAGTATTACTGATAATAGAAATAATAATAATAATAATTATGCTCTTATCTGTATGTTTTATAATATCGTATTGTTACAATTACTGTTATATTTCCATGTTAATCAATATGACATTGAGTGAGAATGTTTTTATTTATTACAATTTTATATAGTTTAACCATACAAAAATAGCAATTATAATATCCTAATATTTTGAAACTACAGAAACTACTTCTTCTGCTAATTCAACTACGACTACTACTAACATAGAACAAGTACATGTTAGTGCTCTCTCTCTCCTTCACTAATTCTCTGTTGCTCTCTCTTTTGCTAAATGTATATCTATGTATATATGGTAATGTAAGGTATAAATAGTTCATTCTGTGGTTCACAACACATGAGGTGAAGCTGAAAGTGTTTCCTCTATTTTCACTCTGTCTCTGTCTCAGAACTGGCTTCTCATACATTTTGCCTCTCATTTTCTCATACAAGTTACCTCATCATGCACAACTTGATGGAACTGGATCACTCCATGTGCCTACATTACCCAGAATGCCGGAGAGGGAAGGCCTACCTGAGGAGGGTGTCATGGGGGCAGCCACGAGACCATTGACGTTGAAAGCTGCCATGTGCTGCAT
>JAFBMS010000005.1:340000-367500 GCA_019788955.1 Albula glossodonta
GGGCTTGAACAGGTTGAAGTGAGCACTTCAGTCTTACAGTGTGTTCCATGCAGGGATTGAACAGGTTGGAGTGAGCACTTCACTCTTACAGTGTGTTCCATGCAGGGATTGAACAGGTTGAAGTGAGCACTTCAGTCTTACAGTGTGTTCCATGCAGGGATTGAACAGGTTGGAGTGAGCACTTCACTCTTACAGTGTGTTCCATGCAGGGCTTGAACAGGTTGAAGTGAGCACTTCACTCTTACAGTGTGTTCCATGCAGGGCTTGAACAGGTTGAAGTGAGCACTTCAGTCTTACAGTGTGTTCCATGCAGGGCTTGAACAGGTTGAAGTGAGCACTTCACTCTTACAGTGTGTTCCATGCAGGGCTTGAACAGGTTGAAGTGAGCACTTCAGTCTTACAGTGTGTTCCATTTAGGTAACAGTCCTTCTTAAACAACTACTCCCTCCTGAACCTCCCTTCTTCTCTCCCACTATCTTCATCTAATTAAAAAAATGAAACAATAACCTTCCTCTCCACCGGCCCTTTCTGCAGCGCTTATTGTTTGTTTGTTGCGGCTCCACACTCTGTTATTTTGCAATTCATGGATTTGATGCTTTCACACTTATTGTTGAACTAATGCACTTCCTGTAAGTCGCTTTGAATAAAAAGCATCTGCTAAATTACTAAAATGCAAATGTAAAATGTGAACAAACAGGCTGAATTGTGCACTGTGCTCACACGGATATCCAATCAGAGTTGGGACTAACTGAAGTTAGTTTAATTTAGTTTACTCAGCTAAGTTCCCATGAACACCGTTTTTAACATGAACACACACACACACACAATTACAAAAAAAGCTAAATACCCCTAACACATGAATAATCAAGGAATAAAAAAGGTAAAAGAAAGTTAAAGTCAACTTAGTCAAAGAAAATAAAATGATTAATGATTCTGAAGTTGCCAACACACATTTTTATGAAGTGGAGTGCAAGGTACATATCTCAATTTGTCTAATTAAAGCATAGTTTAATGGAGGCAGCCATAAATGAATTAAAATGATGATACTTTTCCAGAATGCTGCTCCTCTGAAGACTCTGTGGCAGGACCCATCAGAACTGTGTGGGTAGATGAAATAAGTCGGTCCTGAATCAAACCATCATGCTGACAAACCGACAGTCCATCGAGTCTGCTTCTCTAATGGGCTTGATGTTGCGCAGCCTTTCCAAAATTTATGCAAAATTACTGGGGAGCTTGTAATTTCTGTTTTAGAAATACACACACACACACACACACACATACTCACACACATGCACACACACATAAACACACGCACACTCATGCACACACCCACATACACATGCACACATGAATGCACATGGACACACAAATACACCCGCACATACACACATACACACATACACACATACACACACACACACAGGCACAAGCCCTATTGCTTGTTTTCCTTCCCCACCGAGTAAAAGCGGGACCCAGCCGTGCACATACATACGCCTGCTGCGCTTCTGTTCGTATGGGTGCTGTGTATTCCCCAGGACTGATCCCATGCCAGCCATTACCCAGAGCATGTGCAGCAATGCAATCAGCGCTTGCTACATTTATAATCATTTCCACGCGGCCATATCTCACTCCACCGCTAGCACGCTGGTCACACTTACACATACCACACCATCAGTCTTTATTCAGCACACCTGCTGAAAGCCAGGCCCTGGCCAGGTGTTATTTTAACGGTAATACCTTTTATGCATCACTCTAATGACGTGCAAATCAGGGGATGGGGGGACGGGGCGGACGGGGGGGGGGGGGGCGGTGCGGGGGTTAACGTTTTCTTCTGTGTTATGGGCTCTGACGGTTCCAAACACGCATTCTCTAAATTACGAAGCAGCGAACGGGAAAGCAGTGGAATGATGTACACACATGGGTTCTGTGGGAGCCATTAGCCTGTCCATAGCTGCACGCTTACATGAGAGAGACTGTCTTTGAAATTTTGATTAAAAGAAAGGGCCGTTTCTATCGGTAGCTACTCATTATGGGCTATCTAACTGCAATTACACTGTGTCGCCGTGCTGCTGGATCTCTGGACAGACCAAGTCATAATTTTTAAAAAAAGGAGGAAAATGATCTCTTGCCAGCAGGATCCTATTCTTTTCAATTACGTCACAGCGTCTCTCGCTGCACGCTGTTAGGCAGTGTTATATTTAAATATGTCCACCCAGTCTAACTGCTAAATCGCTTAGTACCCCACATTCTGATGTGTTTCATTTGTCTTTGGCATATCCACATACCACAAACTCATGTTTACACCTTTTGATAAATACAAAGGCCTATAGGGTTTTGTACATTTTCAACAATGTGGGAACTATCTGTTGTTCTGCAGGTTTGGGGTTGAGCTTTGACTTCACCCTATAATGCACTGAATTGCCTGGTGGATTTCAGGCAGTACATGAAATGGAGGCGTTTGGAACTTCACTCGGTATGCAGCGAATGGAGAGCCTGGACTCAGATTGCCAATGATTACAAAGGTCTCTTATAGCCAATGAATCAGCAGATTTTATGGCATCAGAACCAATGGTGTGGAAGCTCTCTGTTAAGACCAGCCAAACTGGTTCAATCGAGCTATGATTGGTAAAATTTGATGTTTATGCTTCTGGCTGGATATGAAGTCACTGTTGCCCTCTTAGAACACATTTGTTTACCTCCCTAACTTTGAACTATAGCAGGGGATCTAAGCCTGGTATATATTGTGTATCCTGAAAGAGAATTAATATTTTCAAGGATACGGGATACAATTTTGGGATGATCCTGGATAGTCCTGAACTCTAGCCCCTGCCCCCTAACCCCTTAACCGCTCCCCTCACCAAAAAAAATGAATAAATACATTTACAGAATGCCAAGATTAAAACTATTGGGCTAGGGAGATGTCCACACAAAATCAATATTCTTTGCCATGTTCTCATTAAAGCATATCTCTGATATCATATTTAAATTTAGCATTCAGTCATGAACACAGGCGCTGCTAAAATATGTGATGCACTAACTCTGGATTGTCTTCCTCGGAGCTGGGACAAAACATCCCTTTAGAAGTCCTGCCATATTCATCTTAGTCTGGCGAAAAAGGAACTTTTTAAATTTAACCCGGGACTCTGAGCAGCCTGCACTGACTGGAGAAACAGCCGGTCCCTGGCAAGGGTCATTCATTAAAAGCAGGCTTTTTTTTTTTTTTTTTTTTTACAGGCTTTGTGTTAGTACACTGCGGAGCTTCTGATACCGATCACACTCGGTGAATCACAATGACGCCCCTCTCAATTCACTGCGCCCGTCCGGCTCCCGCTAATGCGTCGCCCGGAATTAACCGCCGAAAAAGAACCCAAGTTCTCCCCGCTGGACACCGACCAATACTTAACGGTTGTCTAGGTGACTAAAGATCTACGGCAGATCTATCCGGACCTGAAGAGGTCTTCTGCATTGCAGCATTTTAAAGACACTGCTCCTGTTCTGTTGAACTCAATGCTCAAGTTCAGTCTTCACAAGACATACACATATTAAAACATACCTTTGTAGAGAAGTATACCCAGTTAATGTTTTTGCTTAATCCTTACATATGTTTTTATAAAAAACATCTTCAGCAGATATATATGAGGTATTTTTTTTGTTGTTGTTGTTTATGGATCATGTTTATGTTAAGTATTCATTAAAAGGCAATATAATATATCTAAACACGCTGCTAGCAGCCATGAATAATCAGGTGTTAAACAAGCATAATTGTCACAGCAGTGTCATATTATTCACCGCAGATACTGCCACGATCATCTAAACGGCAAAATATAGCAATATCTCAGAGCAAAAACAAACACTTATTTTTTCATTATACCAATTTTATTACCCACTCCAGTATGTAGCCGGGGCTTTTCTCTTTTTCTTCTTTATGGTTTTTTTTTTCCCGAAAGAAATAGTCCCCTACGGTGTAACGTAGGCCCAAACTCAAATTTGCAATTTTTCAGAGACGCGTTCACCATGTTACACAACGTCAGGAAAAAGCGTATTCGCCGCTTCTTTGCAAAGGGGCTTGGGAAAGACTAAGCTAATTAATTGATTAAATAAAAGGTAACGAGTATGTCGCATAATTGAATGTGCCCCCTCCCCCCCCATTCCCCTCACCCCCTTCCCTGTTGGTTTCAAGTTCACCTCTTTAAACCTCTGCTCACCAATGCAGCCCAGAGGGGAGTGAAGAAGCTCATTATCTCAGCTTGTCTCCTATCCCAGTCTGGGGGCTGTGTCTCCCTATCCACACACACACACACACACACACATCCATCACAGCACATATTAGGGCCTCAAATCGCACAATAACCCTATCACAGGCCAAATCAACAATTAATAAATACTAACAAGCATAAACACATACCGTGTTTACCCACTGAAGTACATACACATGTGTATTACTTCATTCTGAGATGAATACAGGTAAGCCATTTTCCTACCCTATCCCAAACTTTTTATCATGTTGTTATAGGTGAAGGTAGTTGCATCCCTATGATGTCATGACATTACATTTCCTCGATTTCTAATGGAAAAGGGGCTAAGGAAAATCTATCTACAGTAATTTTCATATGCCTATATGACAAATCAGATGTTCATGTTGCATAAGAATGTGGCGTTAGCAAGCTGGTCAACTTTTTAAAACTGAAACAAACATCTTATGATCTTTACACTACATGATCTCTGGCTCACTTAGTTTCTGAGCAGGAATCGCGGATTCTGCCTCTCGGCCCACACTGTGTGTCATTGCTACAGCTCTCAGCAGGTTAGGCAAGCAATGCTGTCACAGACACTATGTGACTTTGGTGGGACGTTTGGGACTGTCTCTCCGCTGCTCCGCCATTCAAAGCACCATCCTTTTACCTCAAACATCCTCAAATCTATCACTGAGACACAGGCACATGGGAGATTGAGCCTACTTAAAAGTAGATCAAAAGTATTCTCCAATCAGGGCGGCAATACATTCTTTTCAGCAGTCTCCTCCAATCAGAATGGTCCTGCAGCCATTTTCAACAATCTCCTCCAATCAGAGTGGACCTACATTCTTTTAAGCAATGTCCTCCAATTGTCATGTTTATAACTATATTTTATATTTATGTATTTAAATGCACAGCCACTACTGATCCTCCTGTGTCGTATGATTTCTCCCCACGCACATTTAACTGCATTTAAGCACCCCCGAGTGTGGTATCTATTTTTAACCGCCATTATTCCCCGATATGTTATGGTGTGGACCAGAATGTTCAGTTGCTCCCGGGTGAGCGTTAGCGCCGCTAGCCCTTCCCGCTAAGCGGCATATCCGGGGCGGCACAGCTGTCGGGAGTTGTGCCATTTCACCGGACCCCTCGGCCCTGTCCATCGGCAGCCTCAGACATGTGGCTACGGCGCTGTCCAAATTAGCTGGATCACACCTTGTTAGATAAACACTCGCTGCCTCCTTGTCTATTAATCTGATTCAAAGCTGGACCCCGCACGGCGGTAACAGGTGCGAGGGATGCAGACAGAGATATAGATATGTAGTTCAATAATAAGGTTTTTGGACGGCTCGGCGCATACCCGGGGCTTGTTTGCGGCCTCCATATGTCGTGTTGGACGGCCTGTCTAGACGGGACCTCAGGTGGCTGAGGTTTGGCTTGACCCTGCCGTTTTTACAGACGAACGATGGTCGGGTTCCAGTTTTCGGGGTCAGCCATGTGTGTCGGCCTGCTAACGCACGCGCTCAGAATACAGATATCAAACGGCTCCTTGCTATGGTGTGTGTGAGCACAGTCATGTTCTCCGCATGCTACCGAGACAGGGAAAAGGCACACAGGGTTCTTCATTGCCTTTTCTCGCACAGAGTTATCTTACTATTGTAAAACTTTCCTGAATTTATGGAGGGCTCGTTCTCTTTCAGCATTTCATGCAACCTGCCAATAATTATGAAAGTTATCCCATTTTCCATAATCTGACAT
Organism: Albula glossodonta; assembly: GCA_019788955.1. Lineage (NCBI taxonomy): Eukaryota > Metazoa > Chordata > Actinopteri > Albuliformes > Albulidae > Albula > Albula glossodonta. The sequence goes on from JAFBMS010000005.1 coordinate 345,994, forward strand.
TTCATCTTCATGAATCTGAATGGCATCATCTGTCCATATAAAAAAAAAAAAAAAACATTTCACTGTGGTCAGATCTGCAACTATACCAGCACTGGTGTGTATAGATATTTATGCTAATGAACATGGGTGACTATTGGACACAACCTGCATAAATTACAGGAAATTGAGTTCTCTCCACATTTAACAGTGGCTCTCAGGTTCTCAGGGTTCTCAGGGTTCCCCCGGTGTTGGAGTGCTACAGTGCCTGTTGGATTTTGGTGCGTCTCAGCACCAGCACTTACATGCATAATTAATAACTAATAATAAAAAAAACCTAAGAGGTGTAAATGTAAATTTTGGGTAGAACAAAAGCTGCAAAAGATGAGAAAATCAAACAAGGACCATAAATCCTAACGCTGAAATCCATCAGTTATAGTCCAGCAGCTATGAGGTTTCTAGTGTACACTGGGGGGTGCGTATTCACTGTGACTTTTGCTGTCTAGATATCAGCCGTTTCCCATATTCTGTTCTTGTAAGACGCAGAGGTAGGATGTGTCTGGCTTGATGAGTAACTGAACAGATTAAGGCATTAATCAGTTTGAATTAAAACTGGCATACACCCGGGCCTCCATGGCACAGCGCGTGAGACCGCTGCCGAAGGGCGGATATCAGTCAGAGGGGACTGCATGACGTCTGCCCGCACAAGAAGCTCACGAAGTGTCCTCCTCTGACTCAATGTCTTGGCGAGCTTAAACGGCATACTGCAGAGTTAAAACAAGCTGAGCATCAGAACCGCATGCTTCGGAGAGAGACCGAGAGAGAGAGACCGAGAGAGAGAGACAGAGAGACAGAGAGAGAGACCGAGAGAGAGAGGGGCCGAGAGAGAGAGACAGAGAGAGACGAGAGAGAGAGAGAGAGACAGAGAGAGAGAGAGAGAGAGAGAGAGAGACAGAGAGAGAGAGAGAGAGAGAGAGAGAGAGAGAGAGAGAGAGAGAGGGCCGAGAGAGAGAGACTGAGAGAGACTGAGAGAGAGAGAGAGAGAGAGAGAGAGAGAGAGAGAGAGAGAGACCGAGAGAGAGAGGGGCCGAGAGAGAGAGACTGAGAGAGACTGAGAGAGAGAGACCAAGAGAGAGAGAGAGACAGAGAGAGAGAGAGACCAAGAGAGAGAGAGAGAAAGAGAGAGAGAGGGACAGAGAGAGCTCTCCTGAACCGAGAGAAAGAGGCTAGAATGATGAGCTCGAACACACACACACACACACACACACACACACAGCCTGGGCATGCTAAACTTGGAGAAAACCAGGCAAAAAGAGTCTGAACCCCTCTCCCACACACACACAGACGATTCCCTTGTGTGAAGTGCGAGTTGCACTTCTTTATTACTCACTGAAAAGTGCTATCGGCTCAGTCATCAGCCCCACATAAGTACTCTGTGGTAGCGTGCCAATAAAAAAGTGAAACTTGAAAGAAGCGCAGCGCGAGGAAGCTTGCTGCTTCCCATTGAAGTATTATCCTCGCTGAGAATCTGTGGGTGAACCTGCAAGATGTGCAAACATCTTAAATAAAGAGAAAATTGGTGTCAATGTGTAATATAAAATGTAATGGTTTGGGTGCTATGCTGGTAACTCATTACATTACATTCCATTACAGTAATTTTTTTTTGTTTTGCAGAAGCTCTTATATCCTCGGATGTTGCTGGTTTGATTCCAAGTCGAGGCATTGCCACTCAACCGGTGAGCAGGGCGCTCCATCGGAATTGCTTGGTAAACATTATATACACAAATGGACAGTGTGTAGAAGTAGAAATGTATGCTGTTGCTGTGGATAAAAAATGTGAAATAAAAATATAAAAGATGAATAAAACCTTGCACTCACTGGCATTGTCTGGCCGCCGTGCAGTGTGTTGATGGCGGCTTGTGCCTCCGCATGGCTGGAAAATTTCACAAAGGCACAACCTGCAACGGACAAAGAGAGAGAGAGAAAGAGATCAGGGAACTGGAGGGCTTCACACAGGAAAAGGAAACAAGGTAGAAATCTTAATTTGCATTATTTTCATTTAATGCATTCGGTTAATATATTCTGTTCCCTTAATGTTTTCCAGGCGCACGGTGCTGAATAAATCACTCTAATTGCACCGAATGTATGAACCGCGAGATGCATCCTGCCAGTCACTCCTTCACCGATCCTTCCGGAAATTTTTTTTGGGGGGGGGGGAGGGTTAGGGGATAGAAACTGGAGCCAAACCGTTTAAAATTCTGGAGCTTGTTTGTGATTAATAATCTGTCTAATATTTACACATTGTGATCTGTGTGTGTAGTCATTCACAATAGAGATTATGATGACAACTGCGGAGAGGTATAATCTGTTTATCTAGCCATATATATGCAGGTGTGTTATTACAGAGCAAAGAGGGCCCTTCATTCAGACAGCAGCAAAATCACTGCACATTCTGAAAAGAAGGAACTAGGCCCAAACCCACCGCAAAAACCGAAAATAAGCATTAGACCTTATTTTGGGGAGCTGGCTCGTAAAGATACAAAGATATTGGGGTTTTCTTTTTTATTCCAAAAGGTGGAAAATTTACATAAGGTCATGATTATGTTTTTGAATAACCCCCAGAGTATAAAAAGTGTTTCACTCACTTATTCAGAACCTGAATTATTCAAGATCAAACCTTTCATCTTATCTTCCAGTGCTTATTTCCAGATTATCGTATCATGCACTGCAGAGAACGAGAGAGAGACAGAGGGAGAGAGAGAGAGACATTGAAAGAAAGAGAAAGACAGAGAGATGCACGGTGATAGAGAGAAAGTGACGGAGAGAGAGAGATAGGAAGATTGAGGAAAAGATAGACAGAGCGAGAGAAAGAACGAGAGACTTTCCACACTTCACCCAACTGCTGTGACACAGTGAACCAGAGAGCTGTAAAGATGTACATCTTGTACTATACGTTGAATACCTGATAGGCATATTAATATGTAAAAAAATTCTGCATTAAATTTTAAAGAATTTGGGGGCCAGTGAGAACAGCGATGTGATGAACACAGGGCCATAATTCATCCAGGGATGTGTTCAATACGCAAAACACTGATTAATGTTTCACAGGGGTGTCGGCCAGAGGTGGAACGCCACCCTGCACCGTACCCTCCAGCCGGGGGGTGGGACCTCTTCTCTCCCTCATTAGCAACACTGCGAAACATTACGCCATGTTCTGCCTACTGAGCTTCTCTCAGGTGAGGCATTTCTGTGCTCATCTGTCACTCAGCACAGGTGTGCAGTTAATGAGCAGGTAATTAGCTAACCAAAGACACCTGCATCTGTCAGGTTTCAGCCTCTTACAGGATTAAAAAAAAACAAACCCAGGTAATATTTTACATGAAACACCAATTTTACATCATCCTGACATCTCTTTAAACCAGGCATTCCACAATAGTTTGAAAATTGTGCTTCACAGCGATCCAAGTCCGACCATTGACATGTTAATGAGAGTATGAGTAACTGAACTATAAGAGTATACTTTCTCTCATCCTCCTGAAATGAATTTCCAGAGGCTGTGATTTATGTTTTTGCATAATTACATAATTTGTGATGTAGATATCCAGCTCATAAACTTATTAGCTGCAACCAGCAGCTCTATAGCTCATTTTGTCGGTTGGATGGTTGGTCGGTCAGTCCACAAAAATTTCCCTACCATTTGGCAGCCACAGTTTTTTTTTTTCCTTGGAGGCTAAAATTTGGCATGGAGGCCAAGTGTTAGCATGTGAAGGTGTGTGTTTCTGTTTATGCCAATTGGCTGAAAGGGAGCGTGGAAGTGGGAGTGGCCTGGTCGCAGCTATTACAAATTTGTGCTTGTTTTTCTAAATAATTTGGTGAAGTCATGGATCTTAGCTCCACACTTACATTTTAGGGTAATTTCTCTGGGTAAAATCATGTTGGTAAGTTAGGCTGGAATGGGCCTTTGAATTTCTCATACTCCTGTTATTACTACAATGGTAGCTAACAGGCTACTACCTAACTAATAGGCTATAAACTCGTGTAACTACTTTGGTATCCAATTGTGACTACGGTTATTGAATAACTGAAATGTAGGTAACATGGAACAAGAGTCACTGGTGTTGTTAATTACACATGAAACAGTGCCAGCCCTGTTACATATTAGTTATATATATATATATCATTTATACATTAGTTATAACATACCACAACGTTTCACATGTGTAATACGAACACTGCTGACTCCTGTTCCATGTTACCTGTGGACCAGATGCTCTGCCGTCACCAAAGTAGTTAAGATGTAATTACCTAAGTATCAGTGCAACGTAATATAAAGTGTTACCAACCTTAAAGCTAAGGTCCACTGTGTTTTGATTAAATACGCTTAACCCTGTCATCTCTTGCATAGTTTTCAAATGAGCCTGTATGCAGACAAGCTTGTTTGAAAACCCCACAGGGGTCCCTGTGTTTCTCCTCCTCTCCACAGTTGCTGTATCGTATTAAAAATTTTTGTCAACAAACTGATTTACATATACTCATATTTATGTATACATGAACTGCTCCCAGCCGGCCCAGAAATGATGAATCAACAAGATTAAAACATCTATCAGCAACCCCGCGAGAACTATTGTGCATTCAGCACTACAGTTTATGTCATTGTTACTGAAGCGTTCGTGGTACCAATCCACCAACAGACTGTAAAACGTTTAAAAACCGGAACAGCAAATGAATACATATGCAAGTCACGATAGGGTATCGCAGTCGACATTCCTACATGCGACTCTGAACGGTGGCAGCTGGAACAACAGTGGTTGTGGAGTCTAAGAAAAAAGAATTTGGTCGTCCGTTCTAATTGGATTAACACCACGGATGAGTCAGACAAGAGCCGATGCATTTTTCACGCCCTTTCAGTAAAAAAGCAGGATCTCGCAGAAATCACAGAGATGGCAGATCGTACAGAACTGGATATCAGAAAAAGAGACTGGTTTGCTGTATGCCCGGAGGCCATGTGGGCAGCTGAGAATTTTCAAAAAGAAGATGAGAGACGAACCACGCGCGTTTCTTTTTTTTCCATTTCACCGTTCCCTCCTCGCACTTTTATCTATTTATTTATTTATTTTTTATTCTTCAGCCCACTGTTTAGAGACGTGAAACGGAGGCTCGCAATTCAGCTGCCTGCTGCCTCTTCATTTAACGCCCGTCTCTCAGGGAGAGAAAACACTTTAGCCTTTGTACTTTCAGCTGCCTAAAAGGGACTACGGGCTCTGCAGCTCAATATGCTCCTATTTCCAGATAGAACAGAGACGTAAAAAAAAAAAAAAAAACTTGTTGCCGCCTCACATAAACAACAGTTGGCTAACGAGCCTTGACATAATTAAAACACTTTCAAACACGTACAACAAGAAAGCAGGTCTCATTTGAACTTTTGTCAGAGAGTAGCTTAGTTTTGAAAAACCGGATCACAGTGAAAACATGGGGATCTAAGAGAAACACTTTGAAAGTACTCAGGACACTTATTGTTCACTGTATATTATTTCCCTTGACCCAGAAAAAAAGGGAAAAGAGTGGGGTTGTCTGAATGGAAGTTCTCAGAAGAATTCCTTGTGCAGCAAGCTCATAAATTATAGTGGCGAGATTTCTTCTTTTTTTTTTTTTTTTTGGAAGAGAAGGTTTTTGAACTGAATATTTGAAAAAAAAAATATTGCTTCGCTTTCAGCTGAAAGGTTATGCGCTGCCTTCCTTTTGAACTCCTCGGAGGATGGTGTGTGCATCTATGAATCCCATCCCATCAGAATGAATGAGTGACATTTATAACACAACTTAATTATAGACTTAAAAGCCATCTCTCTGTTATTCTTGACAGCTCCCTCTCTCAATTCAACTCAATTCTCACTCAGCTTTTCGGCTGGGGAAAGAATGGGGATTTTCATTTTTCGTGCGGTAATAAGGAAGTTGATAGAAAGTGCTTTGTAGACTGCTACCAAAGTATGACCCGTATAAAGCCCACTGGCCTTTTCAGCGGCTATGATAGTGAAAGGACTACATGTATGCCTTCTCCTGTAACTTTAAGCAGGGCTTTCAAAGCAGAACTATCATACTCCAGTCCTGGAGGGCCGCAGCATCTGCTGGGTGTTTTTGCAGGATTCCTTTTAGTCAGTAGTCAATTATGCCTTGTGGTTAGCAAAGGTTTAAGGTTTTTTTTTAAGCCAGTGGATGACTTCTGGTTGTCTTTTCATCCAAACAAAACAGCACCCTCACCACGGCAACCGTCTCCCAAGTGACTTGGGAGGGAGCGGCTATACATGTGCCCGGCTATGCTTCGCGTGGACAGGCGAGCGTCCTCTTTTCCAGCTCTGGTGTGTGTGTGCAGACGCGCTCTTCCTCCATGCCAAATCAGCAGCTGCGGGGTTCGCGTGCTTGCTGGTACCCAGGCTGGCCAGGAGTAAGGAGCTGCTGCTAGAGAGCAGTTAGACTGATGGAATTAACTGAGTTAACCCCTGTTCTCCCCCAGCGTGGTGGAAGCAAATGTGTACTCGCCAGTGCGGACTCCTGCCAATGGCTAGTAATGGTACTGCCGGGACTGAAACGACCAATCACAGGACACAGCTGCACCGCGAATGGGCGTCTCCGCTCCGTGATTGGCCCAGAGGCCCTGATCAGAGATTTAGATGAGCACGTTAATTGCTGAAACACGGCAGAAACCCGCAGACCCCTTGGCCACTCAGGACTGGAGTCTGGCAGCCCAAACTACACACAGGCTGGGAATATGAAACACTGACGTACACAGTGAGGGAGTGAGTTAAAAACAAACGTACGAACGAACAAACAAAAAAATATCAGCAGACATGGGGCTTAGAACCAAAGCAAAGGAAGGACAGAGGACTTTCAGACTTGGCAGCTGGCAAGGAGGAACTAGGAGCCAGGACAAAGAGGATGGGATAGAAATTGCGAGATGGAGTGAGAGAGAGAGAGAAAGAGATGGAGAAAAAGAGAGACAGAAAGAGATAGAGAGAGAGAGAGAGCGATGAACGGGAGACAGAGTGCTTCCATCTGACAGAGCAGCAGTCCGCTCATTTCCTGTCATCATCTGTCAGTCATCGCCCTGACAACATGTCAAGGTGTGTGCGGGGGGGAGGGACACGGTGCAATGGGCCCCTGTGCCAACACAGCTGGCCCGAAACAAACCAGACACACACCTAGTGCAAGCAGCGCAGGGCTCAACCCGTCTGGGGCTTTCTCTCATGCTGGAAGGGGCAGAATATCATCACAATGTGTGCTCTAGCTAACCTCCGCACAGTGTGTGCACATACATGTATGTATGTATATATTTATATATTTATTTATTTATATAGTTCATTCTTTCCAAATATATAACCATTATTTTAAATATCTCCACAAATTTTTACGTTATATGTTGGCTGTTTATTGCCATATATATATTTCATATGGGTGGGAGTGACAGAGTTCTCTTGTACTGCTCTCTCTTGAGTTTTCGAACTAGCGGCTTAATCATGAGACAGATTTGCTTGGTGCAGATAGAGTAGTGTAAAAAAAAAATCTAAAAATAAACAAGAAAAAGGGTTATTTTTTCGGCCAAATTTCGATGACTGCCCAAACACACACAAACACCCACACGCACGCTCCTGTTATAGATACAGGCTGAACTGAGCAGGGGTGTGGTGATTGTAAGAGCTGTAGGGTAGGACTGTTTAAATGTGTGCGTGCGTGTGTGTGTGTGTGTGTGACATTTGGGCAGCCCTCTGCTCAGGTGAGCCAGTGGAATGTCCGTGAGCCTGCCAGAGCAGCAGTGACAGGCAGGTGGCTCGGCTGACAGGCTGTGTGGAACGCTGCGAAGGGTAGAGGGGCTAAATTTAGCCCATCGGACCTGGTGATTCAACATCCTTCACAACAGAGATACAGGGAGCAGGGAGCATCTCGGGCCTGTGTGTTTGAGCTGGGGGTGGGCGTGTGGGGGGGGGTTTGGAGGAGGAGGGAGGAGAGGGAGGGGGCAGCCCGTCAGGGGGAGGCTGGCAAACGGGGCATGGTAGGATGTAAAGGAATTGGAATGAAAGGGAGGGAGAGAGGGATTGATGGAGGGAGAGGGAAGAAGGGAGGGTGTGTGTTTGATGTGGAGGGAGGGAAAGATGGAGGGAAGGATGAGTGTGGAAGGAGAGATAAAGGGCAGGATGGAGGGTGTGTGTTGGATCCAGTGGGAGGGAGAGAGGGAGAGCGGCATGAGTTTGGTGTATTTGGTGGAGAGAAGGGGAGAGAGGGAAGGAGAGATGGAGGGATGGATGAGTGTAAGGGGAGAGATCAAGGAAGATGTGTGTTGGGTGTAGAGGGAGGGAGAGAGGGAGGGAGAGGGAAGGGGAAAAAGGGATGAAAGATGGAGGAAGGGTGCATGTTGGGTGTAGAGGGAGGGAGAGAGGGAGGGAGAGGGAAAGTGAAGAAGGGATGAAAAGAAGGAGGAAGGGTGTGTGTTAGTTGTAAAGGGAGGGAGAGGGAAGGGGAAGAAGGGATGAAAGATGGAGGAAGGGTGCGTGTTGGGTGTAGAGGGAGGGAGAGGGAAAGTGAAGAAGGGATGAAAAGAAGGAGGAAGGGTGTGTGTTAGTTGTAAAGGGAGGGAGAGGGAAGGTGAAGAAGGGATGAAAAGAAGGAGGAAGGGTGCGTGTTGGCGCTGACCCTTACTGGCCCCATCAGGCCCTCGCAGGATGGTGCACTCCTCAATCTGGCCGAATGCCTCGAACAGCCGTCGCACGTCGTCCTCACTCTGCTGCTTTCCCAGCATTCCCACAAACAACTTCCTGTCTTCTGGAGACAACAGGAAGCAGAGGGAAAGAGGAAGGAACACAGAGAAAAACAGACAATTAAACAGCAGAAAGATCTCTCCTCCTGGCCCAGCTAACCAAACTCAGTGTTTCAGGATCTCTGAGGAACATTCTGGTTTAAGAGATGAAAGTGGTCATGAAAAGCCAGGCAAGCAGTACTTGGCCTGAGGCATATCAAAGTGATGAATTTCCATTTTCAAAACAAGATTTTCCTTGGCTGAGTATGATTACCACCATATTTCTCTGAAACACAAGGTAATGTGAGTGTTTGGTTCTTACCCAACACTGTCCCTGGATTGTTTTCTACGCAAAGAAAAGTTGACTTGTCCAGCTTGTTCCCCACAGGCCCTCTGGGTACCTCACAGTTATTGCATTTTGAGATGCTTCTGGATGATGACCGCTTTCCTAGCAAACCATGACCATTTGCCACTGCGTTACGATGTCATTGAGTCAGGAGATAATGACGATGTTACCAAGATCTTACAACTTATCTGGTACTCTCAACAAGTTCCATAAAAATCACTGAGGAACATTCCAGGAATCCTGCATACAAATGACTTCACCTCCTGGTAGTTTTCATGGTTAATCATGACCATTACGAAGAAAACGTCTGTAACACCTTCTGAATGAATAGAATGAAAGTATGTAAACTGCTCAATTCAAATTCCTTTTTTTAATGTGAATGACCATAGACAATTCAAATGTCCTGTTGTTAATGGGAATAATAGAACTGAATTGTGTTCTAGGGCTGTTTCGGCAATGTTCCCTGCGACTTAAGCCCAATGTCCACTAGGCAAAAAACTGGCAGGCGAATATATGCGTCTGTTCGCTTCCAACAGAGGCAAGCGAGGGAACATGCAGGGGCCTGCCATTGGCAAGGAGAACATGGCAGCCAGGCCATGGAAAAGTTGCCAGGCAACTTATTTTTTCTACTTTATGCAAATGTGGGCTAACTTCAACTGGACCAATGGGGAGAGACTAGATAAACATATTGGATGCTCGCAAACTTAGAACAGGCTGCTTTATAAGGTAATGTGGCTGTCAAGTGAGCAAATTTGAGGAACTGTGGTCATCAAGTCATACGACGCCTGCCAGTAGGCATGTTCCTTTAAATTCTCGGGATGTCTCGAAACCGGCACAAACGTACTGGCTAACAGACGCTAACAGTACATACGCTAACAGATGAGCTGAGGCTCCCCACCAAAATCAATATAATGACGTCATTACATGCTTAAAACGGACCCACAATCCCCTTAACTTTCCTGCACAGCAATCCAAGAATGTTCTGGGAACCAAAAAAAAACTGTTGGCTGAGAAGCTGTGGGCATAAAGCTGAGCCCCATAGACTAAGCTTATTTCATCACTATTCTGATACGCCCATTTATCTCTGTCTCCTGTTAACTATTTTTGCCAACTGCCTTATTCTTCGCACACACACAGCAAAAAAACTGTGTTTCTCAAGCATCACTACTTTACTATCTTTGTTGCAGAAAGCCACCCTTACAGAAATGGACTGTACTGCAGGATATTAACTTTTTGTAAAATGCAATGATAAATGAAGTTTACCACCATTTACAAAACACACATATATTACAATATCTGAAAGCTGCAGGTATGTGCGTATTTGCCCTTGCATTGTGAAGTACTGCAGCACACAGTATATTCTAATCTTGATATTGTCTTTTATTTCAATATATTTAATTTCCATGAAGGCAACATTTTTCCAAGCTATGCTCTGTCTATAACAGTTAGCCTGTGCTGTCTATAACGGTTTGCCTGTGCTTTCTATAACAGTTAGCCTGTGCTGTCTATAACGGTTAGCCTGTGCTGTCTATAACAGTTAGTCTCTTCTTCCATTGCTTTATTCATCCCCCCACCCCATGCACTGAGTCACAGTAAGGCACAGAATGCATTTTTGGAGGGAAGGGTGGGTGGGGGGGGGGTCGAGGGGGGTGATGTGTACCCAGAGCAGACTGGAACTAGAGCCGTCTTCTGCCAAAAAAGCTCCGATGTCCACACGGTCGTGAGCTTTGTTTTTTTCCCTCATTAATTTCCCCGTCTGTTCGGGAATTAGTCAGAAACATTTGTCTTCTTTATTCACTCCGAAACTTTATTTATTTCTCACTCAGCAAGAGCCATGGATGTTTAAAAGAAAATGGCTACAAGCTATAAGAAGAAAAAAAAAATGATAAATAAAAACCAAATAAGTCTACCCTCGGAAGAGATGCAGAGTGGCATGTGCAGGCCTCGGGAGTGTATCAGAAACGAGGGATGAGGGACGAGGGGCGAGGGCTAACGTCTCTGCAGATGTGTCGCCTCTCTACCTGCCAGGCCCCTGTTAGATGCAGCTGCTCCGCCTGTCAACGGAACGCTGATCTAGGATCAGTCCTGCATTTCAGCTCGGTGTTCACAAGGTTAGTATATGGATGGGGAGGCTGAAATAAAAAAAGTAAAATACAAAAGTGATCCAAGCTCTGTATTCCTGCTTGGTGAGGTGATTCAGAGTAACAAGCACTGATCTAGGATCAGGATTGAATTGCAGCTACTTTCAAACATAGCAAAGATATGTACAGGAGTCCTGGTCTAGGATCGCTATATACAAGGTTAAGATATGAGCAGAAGTCTTATCTGGGTCTGTATTCATTAAGTCTGCCTCAGGAGTAGGAACGCTGATCTAGAAACAGTTTTGCACCTCAGCTGATTATGAACGAGGTTAGGAAATGGATGGAAGAAATCTGATCCCAGAACAGCACTCCTGATCTGAGATATTGGGTTCAGTTGGAACCCATTTGTTATTGGCCACAGCAAACCTCATTTCTTCACCGCCCCCCCAACCCTCACCCCCTCACCGCCGCCTCCACCTCCCCCCACAATCCGGTAAGTCCCTTAAACCGCCGTGCCGCCGTGGAGGCAGGTACGGCCTTCTCTTCCCCCGAGCTGGAGGCCCTCCAGCTCGTTGATGGCCCGTTTAGTCATGCTTCACCTGTCAGAGCCGCGAATGAGCCAATTTCTCATCTGGTTCATTAGCGCTTATCTCCTCTTGTTACGGGCACCCCAGGGGCCTCCGCGCGGACGGACTCTGAGGAGGGACCGCTGTCGTTCTGGTGGGGATAGGCGCTCTCTCTGGGGGGGGGTGGGGTGGGGGGTGCTGGGGAAAGAGCTTACCTCATCAAAGAGGGGAGTCAGACACACACAGAGGACTGGTTTTTAAGCTATCATGGAAAGGATACGTACAGTGCATAGAGCAGTATGGTATAACGGCTAGGGATCTGGGGTTTTAACTCTGAGGTTGCAGGTTTTATTCCTAGGTAGATTACTGCCATTGAACCCTTTCATAGTATCACACACACCTCGTGGCTTGATCGATTTTTCTCGACTCGAGTAATTGTCCAGCCGTATAAATGGATAAGAGTGTGTAAAAAATAAACAGTGCGAGTCAATCTGGATAGGAGAATCGGCTGAATAACTCAGATGTTATGTCGACCGACATGAGGAACATGATCGTAAATCAACACTCTGACATGGTTTATGAATGCGGACCCAGGTGTGGTTGCTTCAGTCTGCTGAAGCACAGTGAATCTCAATAGGTGTACGCTCCTAAAAGTACAGAGAGTTGATATATAGGGATGGGGGTTGGGCGAGGGCTCCTAGCTGTCGTCTCTCAATCTGCTGTGGTGCAACCCTACCCAGAATGCATTGCTAATAAACCAACCTGTGATAGACCCCATGACAGAACGAGAGCTTGAAATGACAAAATCGCCAAAGCCAACCAAAGCAATCATGAAAAATCTACTGGAACCAATCAGGCGACGGGATCCTCAGCCAGATAATTTAGAATGGAATTCGTTTAAGACACGTCTATCAGAGATTGAGCATGAGGAGTCAAGGCTAATCAATGTACTTTACCAGGTGAGCTGCTGGCTTTCTCTCTGAGCAGGGGGAGACGTGGAGACGACAGAGACAGAAAGTCTCTTAATCCAACACCCCCGGCATCGGCAGCAGTGGCAGGTGCCGAGGAGAGTTCATCTTTTATTATTAACTAAAATGTATTCATTCTCCCCTCACGCCATTTATTGCTTTTCTGTGCACTGTGATGAACCAAGAAGCAAGGCACATATGAGCCAGCACAGTTCAAACCTTAAATGAATCAACCTGCTCGCACCACATTTTCTAGGTTCTGAAGATGGCCACTGAGTGCCTCGATTAACTCGCCTTCCTTCAGATAATGAACTTTCCCAGTGCATCTGTGAACGACAAAATAAGCACCACGGCCTCTTCAGGCTGCACCTCTCCCCTCCCCTCCCTCGCTCTTTGTGACATCTCTGCCCTTCTTTGCTTGTGTGAAACTGTGATTTGTTTTAACCTAGGCTGTTTATTTTATCCTTCGATAGACGGTAGGGGAGTCCTAATCTATTCAATGACCTTTGGCACTTGGGACTTTACCCCTCTCTAGGGTTATCTTTTCATTTTTTGAACCATTCTTATGCACTTTGCACTTTGCCGTGTAAGTTGCTCTGGATAAGAGTGTCAAACAATTGTCATTAATGTAACGTAATGTAACAAAGGCAAGGCAGGAAAAGAGTGAGAATGGTCCTTTGAGTTTGGGCTCTCTCTCTCTCTCTCTCTCTCTCTCTCTCTCTCTCCCAGTAAAGGCACTATAAATTGAATTTTGAGCCACAGTCTATTCATTGTTTGACCTCGGTGCTGCAACTAACACATTTGGTGCATCCTCGAAAAGCAAAAAAAAAAAAAAACGGATTGGCCCGAGTATGGATCACAATTAATTAGTCCACTTTTCACCTGTCTCCCATGCTGTGTTTATTGGATTTTGGCATTTTCTCCACTCTACAAATGGTCTCTAAGCCACTCGCAGACTTTAACGTGCATTTATAAATATGAATAAATGACTTCTAATGCACACTGTGAATAAAGAGCTTTAGCCTGAAGCTGGGGGCTGAAAAGAGAGGAGAGAGAAAAAAATCAATGAATACTGAGTTAAAATAGAATTATACATTTACATACAGAAGGGGTTGAGTTGACATTATGCCCCTGTGTGCTGAAGCAAAGAATAGCGGATGGTCTTCACTGAGGTCTGTGATACACAGGGCCAAGAGACTGACCCTACTCCACTGGTTCACATTGTGACTGTCTCCATAGGAACCACTCCCTTTTCAAATGGCTTGGGGCTGTTTGTGTGGAACATGTGATGTCACAATCAACACTCCGTTCGGCCAATGAGACTCCATATCAGCTTGTCTCTGCTGTGCACACTCATCCACCTCATTCACCTGTCTTCTTACAATACCCATCTCATCCCTCCCTTTCTCTAACTTTCCCTTATTTTTATTTTTTTTTAGAAGTTCCTTGACTCAAAAATGGCTTCTGATGGAAAGCTTTACAGCTGCCAAATAATCTATCATCCGACTTCGGTACACTGCAGAATAACTCATAAATCAGGGCTGGGTTTTTACCTTCCAGAAGATTGTCAGTCTGGAGTGAAGTGCAGCAAGACTGAACGAAGTAAGAGCAGGCACCATGGGCTTGGTTGAACATTTCTATCACTTTTAAAGACTTTTTTTATTGGTGCTTCTTTCACTGGTATTTTTACCGGACTATAGAATTGATTGTGTAGCCATTGAAGTAATTGTAACTTCATGCTACGGACATGAATTTTGGTCTTTTGATTCTTAAGGCTTCCCTTGACCCTTTCTCCTTTTAATTTTTTCCTCCTCTTATGTCCTTCCTTTTTATTTTATAGAATACTGGATATGTATTTTTTTAATTTTACCTTTACTTTAATCTCGCTGAGATTAAAGTCTCTTTTACAAGAGAGACCTTATGATGGCAACATAAGAAAACACATCACAAAGACAATATAAAAACATCAACCTTTCTGTCACAACAGAACCATTTAAAAACAGCACTGGGATTATGCAGTTTAAGTGACAAATTAGGTATGAAAGCAATTACAGACAGGGCTACTTTCCCAGTCCTTCCTGACTGAAGCAAATTCACTGTCCGAAATTAGCTCTGTGAAGTATAACGATTGTGAAAGACCCTGCTGCCTTTGTAAAAGTTACAAAATAAAAATTAAGATCACAAACACTGCCACTGACCATTTCAGGGATGGATGTCCTTCAGAGAGACACCCTCCCTCCGTGACAACGCAATGTAACCGAGCAGCTTTTCCTGGAGGATCAGTGTCTGCAACGTACCTATTTGTCTTATAACCGAAACCGTTTCCCCCCCTCTTCCTCTGTAATCCTCTCCCTCTCTCCGTATCCGATACAGCAGCTCAGGCCACTTGACGTTATTTATTTCTAGACTGAAGGTGGAGGTAATCGTCTGGGAAATGAAGTGGTGTCAGTCCGCAGCCATGTCCAAACTCAGATGGAGTGTGGATCGCCAGGTTTATGAATGCAAATAAAAGCAGATCAAAAAAAAAAAGTTATCAAAACACTACTGACATCTGACAATTGCTTGTCTGGCAGAGCTTTTTCATTTCAGAACCCCGTGTATGAAAAATTAATGGATTTTGGGCAGAAGGCATATGCTGTCAAGATTGATGCCTCTCTCTTACGGATAAAGTTGAACCTCTGATTTCTTGTATTGTTTCTTCGTGGGTTTTCTGTTTTATTCAAGAGGATGATTTTGCTGCTGTGAACCAAACTGTATATAAAAGTGAATATAAAGAGAAAGGAAATATATATATACATATATATCTGATATAAATAAATGTTATGTGAGCAGAAACAAACTCAGAAATGGTCGTGGAGGTGAGGCAGTTCTTCCATTCTCCAGGCCTCATTTTCTCATAATTTACAATAAATCCAGTTCTGCTGATCTATTTTGATCTTGGACTTAAATATAAAAGCAATATAAGATTATCTACGATAATTGAATAGACTCCATTTACGATTCATATCGCATCAGGGTTTTCATATTGTTTTGCTGGCGATGATGGTTTTGAAGACCCCTTTGAAAAAAAGGTTTGTTCTGAGAGAGATCATGGCTGAATCATTTTTCCAGCACCTCATCATCAAGGTTGAAGCTGAAGCTGGCGCAGGGCGTTCCGAACGGTGTTTGCAATATGGATCGATATGGCGCCATGTCGCACAGTGATTAACTTACCGCTGTGACAGTTTTTTTTTTGAGCTGGTTTTACATTTTCATTTTCATCACTAATTTACAAGCAGTATCCATTATCATTTTAGCTAATTAAGCAGTAAGTAAATACTGTAATTAAAATGCAAGGATTTGCCAAATTGATGCTATCACCGCAGATAATGATATTCAGATTTCCTATTTGCTATTCCTCATCCATATTGTGGGATTTTTCATATATACATATTTACTTACCTTAATGCCCTGTAAAAATTTTAAAACTTTCCAGTATGGCTGCATTAACCAACTCTAGGCCGAGGACTGGGTGAAATAACATCCTTTCTATTTGATTTTTTTCCCCATTACTTTTTTGGCATATTCACTTTTTATAGTAATAAAGATGGGTTGAAGTGAACTCTCACGACACAGAAATTCAATTTCCCAGGCAGACCCTGGGTCGATCTGTCCTCGGTCTCAAACTCCTGCATTACAGTTTTCAGCAGTGGCTACGATTCCAGAATTCTTGTAGCAACTTTTAGAAAAAAAAATTATATATATATATATATATATATTTTTTTGGGCCAGTGCCAGTGTGACTGGAGGCATGTGAGTATCTTTTTGGACTCATTTGCATGTAAAGTAGAACGTGGTCCTGTCCTCCGAGGCCAGGCCGCTGACAGACAGACAGCGTTACCCAGAGGTCCCCCAACCCCCCACAATGCCTCTCACCTGCTGGGGTAAGGTGTGTGCATGGGCGAGGGGTGGGGTGGGAGGTGCACAGAACAGCATGGGGCCCTGTCAGTCTCTAACCTCTCTCACTCAGGCCCTGTCTTTTAGCTGCTCTCACCAAAGAAGTGCAAGGACAAACACGGTCAAACGGAGAGAGGAGAGGAGAGGGGAGTAACAAAGAAGAAAAAAAAAAGAAAAAAGAAAAGTGAAAAACTGGAAAAAGTCCTACCTTAGAGGTTACGAGGGGGGAGAAGCCCCAGCAGATTCTGGAGGCCCCGGCAGAAAGGAAGGGACTCTTTGTTATCGCGGGCTAATGAAAGAGAATGGGGTTTGCGACCCGCTTGCCGTCTCTCCTCATCTGCCCGGTAATTGGATGTGTTCCATATTTCGCCCCGGCTCCGGCGGGAGGAGCGCGGGATAGAGCAAACAAACAGATTGTGTTTAGATAACGGCCATCTCCAATCACAGATTATCTGGCCTGATCTTTTCTTCGCCGGAAAAAAAAAAAACACCAGCAGACAAGGTCAGGGTGAAGAGATTCCCGGTGGGAGAGAGAGAAACAGAGAGAGAGAGAAAGAGAGAGAGAGAGAGAGAGAAAAGGGGGGAGGGGGGAGTGAAAGAGGGCTTGGCAGCCCTTTGCTTCTTTATTTGAGATTCGCTCAGCTGCCTTCATTTCTCCATGTTAACTCTCCAACCTGGCTAACCTCTCTTGCTTACTGTTCCTCTCTCTTTCAATCTTTCTTTCTTTCTTTCTTTCTTTCTTTCTTTCTTTCTTTCTTTCTTTCTTTCTCACTCCTTTCTCACCCGCTCGCCGCTCCCACCCCCCACCTTGCTCCTCCCCCATGCTCCCCCTTTTCGGGCTGGGGGTCAGGTGTGACTCGGTCTGAGTGGCACAGTATGCCAGAGTTGGACAATGGCAAATACTAACTTTAAAGTGCATTTCTTGGGCAAAGATGGCTTTGATAGCGCTGTTTAGTTTGGAAATGGCGGAGAGTGTTTTGACTGCTTTGAGACGGGATTGCAATTCCAAACCAAGATTGGAATTTTCACGGTTTGATAACTCCGCTCCTGTGAGTGTTGAATTTAAACAAGTCTTACTGTACTTTTTTTGCACGCATTTTTGCCCAATTTTCCCTTTTTTTTTGTGTTAATTTTGGTGTCCTCTGAGACTTCTGCTGATGCTTCAAAAAGCAGCATACCCGCTTTAAGTTGTGATTCAAATTAAGGACAAAGAGTCAGGAGTTGCTGGGTTGAATTCCCCTGCCTACAAATGAACACAACAAAGCTGATTCACTTGACACCAATATCGTAGACTCCACTCTCTACCGCTCCCTGGACAGTCCCAAGCAGATTAAAGACCCATGAGTCACCTGAGGGGACTGACAGATTTCTTTTAACCATTTTCAAAATACAACATTCCTGCATCATGCAGTTTATGGTTTTAAAGTTGAGTCCTACCGAAAGCTCTCTGCATGTAAAATGATGCCAATTAGCAGATTCCCTTATCCGGAGTGACTTGCAAAACTTATATGTATTTTTTCCTACATACAGTGCATTCTCAGAGCTGAATATTTATGCATTTCAGGTTAAGTACTTTGCTAAAGGGGAAAATTGGCTGTGCCCCACCAGGGAATCAAACTGGCAACCACTGAGTTTCAAGCCCCATTGCCTATCCATTATACTTCACTGCCACCTTTCTGGGAAGCTGTACTGACTATTCAGTTCAATAGCGAGCTGACATATTCCTTTCTCCTCTGGAGAAGACCTCTATCCCCAGGGGAACTCACATGTGGGGGGTGGGGGGGGGGGGGGGGGGGGGGGGTGGGTCTCTAAAGTGCATCAGAACACACTAATGGGACCTAATGCCAGCGGAGTCATGTGCACAAGACACCCCTACGCCTCGGTGTGACAGGTAATTGCTGGTGTCACGCATTTGATGAATGTGACTCTCCTACCAGGCGACAGAGTGGGCCTCTTTTCCGTTCCTGTGCTATCTCTCTCTCTCTTTCTCTCTTTCTGTCTCTCTTTACACGTTTTCTGCTCCCGACAGAACCCAGCGTAGTGGGCTCGTCCCCCCCCCCCCCCCCCCCCCCCCCCCCCCCCCCCCCCCCCCCCCCCCCCCCCGTTACGTCACCATCTTCAGACGTCGGCACGATCTCCTGTTGCCGTTGCTGCCGTGGTGACTGATGCACTGGGCCGATACCTCTCCGCTTTATTTTCCACGAGAGTGGCGGAGTAAATCTCATTACCAATTGTCAGCGCTGTGACAGTGCTTTATTTCCGGGGGCCCCCGGTCTTACTGACTACCTGTTGCCTGTTAACGCTCAATAGCTCTGTTCCGTCCTGTCCACACGCAGCCTTATTTCATCCCCCCCCCCCCGGTCCCCGTCGTTCTTCCCCCTCCTCCTCCCACCCGGACCCTGTGCAGTCTGAAATACAGCATCTCTCTCCCTCACAGAGCCGTCGACTGCAAAGCCAAAGTCTCGCATCGCCCAAAGAGCAGCCTGTATTTCACTCACTCGCTTGTATTTCTCCTTCCTCCCCCCTCCCCCCCCATAGAGAAAGAGTAGTAATTGATAGCAGGTTCCCATCCATCCCTCTCTCTTAAGCCCTCTGTCCAATTTATCTCCGTAAGATGCAGACTGGCTCCCGCCCAAGCCTTGTCGGTCAGACTTTGCCTGTTTTTAGATGGACATTAATTAAAGGGGCGCCGTGACAAAAATAGGATCTAAATGGGATTTGTGTGGCGCGGAAATGGGCTGCCTGATCTTAACCTGGCTGTGTAAATCACCCTTGGGCTTTGCTCCAGGCGAGAGGAGGTGGAGAGGGGACTATTGCCGAAGAAATCCGCACGATATATTCCCATTTAACTCCAGCCAGTGTCACGGATCTATACTCCATTTAATTTACAGAGGCGTCTCTTTTTTTATTTCCACAGGTCGACTCTCTCTCTCTCTCTCTCTATATATATATATATATATATATATATGTTTCTGTCTTGGAACATTCAAGGTCATAATTCTCCAGTTATTCACTACATAATCGCTTGACATGTGATACCTTCTTAAAAAACTGTCAGAATTTTAACAGTTTGTCATTTTAAAATGACGTTAGATGAAGCTAACTTTCTAGGAAGAGACGGAGAGGGGACCATTGCAGAAATCCAGGTGATATACTCTGATTTAACACAAGTCTGTTTCATAGATCTACCGTAAATTTAAATCACCAAAGCTTTTTTTTTTTCAATAGATCAATTTATTACATGTGCCTACGTCTCTTGGAACATACAAACTGACAACGGTTTTTCCCAGCTAAATCTTTCCTGACATGTGACACCATTGCAATAACTGTCAGAGTCTTTGCTGCGGTGTAGATCTTGAAACCCATCACCAGATAAACTGTCTTTTTCAGGCCGTGGTGAAAAGGGGAGGGGGGTTTCCCTGTAGCTTGCATGTGTAATTAGGGTAAGCCGTCGGGCCGAGGGTGGTCAGAGGGAGCCGCACGCTCGCTCGTCACTTGTCTTTGAACCGGAGTGAACCTGAGATGACAGCGCTTCCCTGTGCAGATGGCATGGAGCTCAAGTCAGTGCGAGTGCGAGTGACCTGCATTAACGGCCGCTCTGCGAAATCGCCCACGCCGGTCCCTTCAGAGACCGCCATATTAGAGCGTGCTGAGGTGGCGTGGAAAGGCCAGAAGAAGGTTAATTACCTCCTCGTCCTTCGCTGTCTGCTGGCTTCACCTGGATCGGCCGGTTCATCTGAGGGGAGAGAAAGAGGAGACCAGGGTTAGTGCAAGCTCTGAGATGAGACACTCTCGTCAACACACTCAACCCCCCCGTCCCCGGGTGGGGTGATGCAGACACCCCCACACGCACCCCCCCACCACTATCATGCCCCCCCCAACCCACTCCCCAATTCCCCCACCCACCCACCCACATATGGCCTTACTCTGCCATCAGGCAACACACACAAACCGAATGGCGTCCCAAAAAAAGACGTGTGAAGAACCAGGTCGCGAGGTTTCTTTAATTGACTTTTTTTTCGGTTGCTGCTGGTAGCCTCCGGAGGATTTCATCCTGCATTCACTGACAGTTCAGTTGAATTAGCAGGGCTCTCAGTGGCAGGAGGCACACTGGGTATCAGATGGCACTGTGGTGACTAATGTCATTACATCACCAACGTGTTCCCTTAAGGCGGGGTCACCATGGCCCTCCCATTACATCATACTTTCCAATGCCCACTAATTCACAACCGCCTTTAGACTTTAGGTACCAGGAGTCTGCACCCCCATCCCAGGGGGGTCTTTAATTCTTGAACAATACCAATGACATCATCCCTGATCTGCCACTGATGTTCTTGACATTACCCCCCCCCCCCCCCCATCCACTGTACCCCCCCCCCCAGCCCCCCTCACCCCAACACACTCTCCCCCAAGTGTTTGGATGGCATGCTAAAAAATCAGTCTGAAAGGAAGTAATGAGAAGTCTGAAGGACTAATTAATAAATGACCCGTACCAAAGTACAAAAAAATAAATAAATAATTAAAAAAGCGGCAAAGCTCACTAACAGTTTCTCCTTCAAGTCGTTGGTCTGCTGCAGATGTTAGTGAGATTAATTTAGCTTCTTGTGTGTGTCTTTGTTAACGGCTTCCTGTCTTTCATCTCTCTGGTGAAGGGCTGTGAGGAAAACGAGCAGATGGACACTGGGATTCATCCAAAAACTCTGACTGTGGCTCGAAGTAAAAAAAAAAAAACCAACAGGCCCGCCGCTCAACGGAGGAGGCAGAGAGATGAACGCGTCACTGTCGGTGAAGAGCGGGGGACATGAATCCCCTGACGCCCCTTACGCCCAGAGAGTGGAAACCCTCCCCTCCT
>JAFBMS010000005.1:372500-382500 GCA_019788955.1 Albula glossodonta
TGCTTTGGTCCCCTCCTCCTCACCCATCAGGGACACTCAGGCAAGTTGTTGACGCCATTTAGAGCAAATTAGGCTCAATTAACGATTCTTAATGCCGTCTGAGTTTTTCTATGAGCGCAATTTCAGACACAAAGAAAAGGAGAGGGAGAGTGAGGGGGTGAGAGAGGCAGAGGGAGAGAGAGAGAGAAATAGAGAGAGAGGGTGACAGAGGAAAAGAGAGATAGTAAGAGAGGGACAGCGAGGCAAAAGCCTGCAGTCACTGAGGGCCCAGAAAAACAAAACAGACCACAGGCTAGAGCACACAGAGTGCCTTTCGCTCTTGTTTTCCCCCTCATGTCAGAACACAAATAACTTCATGGGTCACTGGGGTGGGAGGATGGGGAGGGATGGGGGGGGGGGGTTAGACAGCAGTGCTGATTACAACAACTGCGTTTACCAACCCCCAACCCCCCCCCCCCCCAACCCCAGTCCTGCAGATTCTCCGCAAAAAAACAAAACACAGAACGAGGAAGGCCGTGGAGTAAAAAATGGCCGACAGTCTGATGAAGGACAGGTGTGTCATCATGCAGGGTGGGGCAGGCTGTTAGACGCCTTGCCTGGCGAGTGGGGGGGTGTGGAAGGTAGATTTCTCATTAAGGATGGAGGTGCACACTTCCACAGACTTACAGACACACACACACACACACAAATATTTTCACATGTGGTGTGTGTGTGTGTGTGTGTGTGTGTGGAGGGGGGGGGGGGTGAGGGGATGGCATTGTGAAAGGGGAGCAGCGTTATTTTCACATTATTTTGTGTCTCTGTCTCTAAATTCCGCCCCGCGCTCGGTAATTACCTGGCGATTCGTTCCCCGTGGAGGCTGTGCGTTTTTTTCCCTTCTTCTTCTTCATCTTCTATTTTTTTTCTGGCCTTCATTTTTCTTTGTAAAAACCGCCGGCGCTCATTTCACACATTCCCGCCGCCCTCTCTCAGGAGGGGTGGCCGAAAACAACGAGAGGCGCGAGAGGATAGGGCGTGAATCCATCATGCCTCTCCCACTGTCCTGCCCCCAGCAGGGCTCCATCTGGGGCGGGGGGGGCAGGGGGGGGGATAGGGAAAGGGGGGGGGGTACCGGAGAAAGTTGGACAGCAGCCCGGCCCGATGAGAAATCCCACCAACCCGCTACCTCCTGCCTCATGCAGCCGCTGCTCTCCCCAGCTGCAGAGAGGAAATCTGCCATGTACATCACCGCGGCAACTGTCCGCTGCACAACATTACATTCATTTTTTTTTTTTTTTACTAAAGTAGAGAGGGAGCTGGAGGAGAAATGAGGGTAGGGTGAGAGAGAGAAAGAGAGAGAGAGAAAGATGGAGAGAGAAACGGAGGAGGATAGAGAGATTGAAGGAGGGAGGGGGTGAAGATTCAACAAAGTGAGGCAAGACTAACAAATTCGTCAAAGTGACAGAAGGCTTTATGGCACTCTCTAAGGTTCCACATCCAGCTGTAGTTAGGGCCACAGTCAGGGGGCAGTGGGGGGGGGGAGGGGGCAGGGAGGGGTGGATGAGCCCATTCCAAAAGTACAAGGCCTTCCTTCCATGTCGTAATAACTCAGTCTGGTAGATGGGCTTTTTCCACTTGTCCGGGTTCTACTTCCAGAGGAATGCACATTGTTCCGCACAGAAAGTGTGGATCAGCTGTGTGAATCACTTTGCTTTATACAGGGAAGTACTCAAGTGGAGTTGGTTTTTGTCAATTTGAGTTTTTGTTTGGTGTGATGGAAACAGAAATAACATTATATGGATCAAGAGATGAAGTATTGATTATTTTCTTGGGAGTGGGGTACAACTGTGAACAAAACACAGGAGCAAAACTATTAACTTGAAAAATACAAGAATAAATAATAAAAACATAACAATAATGATCGTTATAATGTCCTTGTATATGTTAGAATTATTTTCCCATAGTTCTCAATGTACACTCTGCTTAATTCAATATTTGTGTTGCAGGACAGAATGGAAAAACTCAACAAACAAAACAGAAAAAAGAAAACAAATCCACTGGTGTACAGCTAAGAATGAAGTGTCTACCATCCAAGGGTATGTATATGTTTGTTTTATCAGCTTTGAAGTGAAATGCTAAATGGGAATTTAGGTTGGTATTTTCTTTACCTTTTCTTTTTGTTTTTGATGAACCAATGAATAATATTTGTTGAAAAGAGTAGAATACAAGTTACTCATACTCAAGTCCACACACAAAAAATTATTAACTTCGAAGGACAAGGAAAAACCAATGAGCCTAATGAAAGACCCCATGACCACACCCACATTACAAGAGAACCAATCACAAAGAAAGCCTCACTTGTCTCTCAAATAAATGAGTGTCACTGCTTTCATCCCCAGTGACTGTAATACAACCATTTAAATCAGTGCACCGTCTGAGGAAGTGGTTTGTTATACAACAACTCAATAAAACACACAGAGCAGATAACAGTAATGGGGCACACACACACATGTGCGTGCTTTTGTATGTTTATGTGTGTGTGTGTGCACACGCATGTGTGTATATGTGTGTGTGTACATGCATGTGTGCACATGCATGTGTGTTTATGTGTGTGTGTACATGCGCATGTGTGCGTGTGTGTGTGTGCATGCATGTGTGTTTGTGTATGTGCACATGCATGTGTGTTTATGTGTGCATATGCGCACACACGTATGTTTATGTGTGTGTGTGCACATGCATGTGTGCTTGTGTGTGTGTGTGCTTGTGCAGTAGCAGCCCGTAGCTGAGGATCGCTAACAGACATGACACTTATGAGGCTGATAGCAGAACGCCTGCTTTAATCAGAGAGCTGCTCCACACTCTCACCCCCCCATCAAAGCGTTCCTGTCTGCTGGCGCTCGGAAACAAAACCCTTCTCCCCCACCCCCCTTCCAAACGCACAAACGCGTGGTGACACACAAAAACACGCGCGCTCGCACAAAAATAGCGGTGACTCTCGCCGAAATGAGGCTGCCAAAGCGTATGTTTCGCTCGCCAGTCTCTCTCCACCTGCTCGTTTCTGTCCCTAATTGTCATTGTTTAATTGTCCTTCAGCTTTTAATTATGGTACAGCCGCTACAATGACAAAAGAGTGACAGTGGATTCCCCCCCCCCCCCCCCCCCCCCCCCCCCCCCCCCGCTGCCTTTTTACCGCGCAGCCCAGAAACGTACAACGTACTCTGATGCTGTCACCGTGGAGAGCAGGTTGCAACGCCGACGCTGTTAACAAGGACTGCTTCCCTAAAATCTGTCACGTCGGACCGTCTTCCTGATAAATAAACCGTTTCACGGATTGATAGACCGCCACAATTATCCACAGGATGAATGGCTGCACTTCCTTTCTGGAACTGGATTGAATCTCAGAGCTGTGCAGGTGAGCTCAGCAGCGTCGATGAGCTTGTCATTAGCCTGTTTTCCATCTGGAAGCAACGGCTACGAGGGGGACTGGGTTTCACAACCAATAGGAGTGAAACACCACTGTTCGCTGAACCCAATGGGTGCCAAATTCATTCAAGGTGCTGTTCGATATTTGCAGAATAAACTTTTCAAAGAAAACACTGCAAAGAACTCCAGAAGGATGACATCAGCACAGAGACAATAAATAAATAAATAAATAAATAAATAAATAAATAAATAAATAAATAATATACACAAATGCTGCTCAGCACTTCTACTTTGAGATCCTTTGTGAATCTCCATCCATTATGTCACACGGCTTGCCCAAAAATGTTGAGCAGAGATACAATGCATGGAGAGAGGACAATAGCCCCGCTATTAACATTTCAGTGCCCCTCTGACCAGAGACAGATAGTAATATGAATGTATGTACAACAGTACCTCAGAAATACCAAACCCTCAGAGTCTGGGAAACAGATTTATGGAAACATGGTTGACAGAACATGGTATTCTCCTGGAAGTTGTGTTGTCACACCATTTCCCATCGTTAAAATTCTCAATACAGCTTAAATCAGACAAAGGGAAAAGACTTAGTTCTGCTGCTACATAGTACAATTTGGGGAAAAAACAAGAAGCTAAGGCTCTGTATGTGAATGTGACATGTGGCTGTTTCGTCCCTCTGTTTTTGGAGCATTTCACAAAGAAAATACAATTTCATTTCCATCAAAGCATCTGGCAAAATGGGTGGGAGAGAAATCAGCGGGACAGTCATTTTCATTCGCCCGCCTCGCTCCGTCTCAGCGGCAGAACTGGGGCTTGTGTGGTCTGGACTAAAAACACACCGCTAAACATTTGGGCCATTTCTATTCAACACCCCTGCTTAGTCGTATTCCCATTAATAAGGGAATCATT
Organism: Albula glossodonta; assembly: GCA_019788955.1. Classification (NCBI taxonomy): domain Eukaryota; kingdom Metazoa; phylum Chordata; class Actinopteri; order Albuliformes; family Albulidae; genus Albula; species Albula glossodonta. Next base: position 376,827 of record JAFBMS010000005.1, read on the forward strand.
TGCGTGGCGTCGGGACTTTAGAACAGTCGGGTATCATAAGAAAGCTGACTTCCTGTCTTTTTAACAGCACATAAAAGCGAAAGGACACAGTTGCATCGCAATAACTGATTATGTGTGAGTGAGTCAGAAATGACAGAAGAGACTCAGTGTCAAGTCAGTTTGAGGAGGTGGCTGCCCTGGCAAAATATCATTTGCTGATTTCAGACTGGTGCAGTGGTCATTTTTCCTGTCACATACTCTCTGAAGGTAGATGCACAGACCCTTTGGTAGCCATGAAACTGGGAAAATTCCATTATGCAAAAGCTGGTGACTTTGGAAGCAAACTGCCTCTCTGACCGGCAGATCGAGTGTTCATGCCCATGACACTCCTGCAGGTAATTAAACCATACAGTCAACTGTGCTACAACTGATGTCCTCAAAACCCACCTGAAAACCAGAGGAGTTAGACCTGGAGACAACCTAAACATTTTTCCGCCGAGCAAAACACACCATACCCAAAGATTGTTAATGTAGGACCCAATAAGAAAAAAAAACTGCATTACAAGTGAGTACAAGTGAGTACAAGCACTCAAACACTATTAAATTGGTCTTCTTCCCACAAGTAAGAATGTGTGATGGAAGTGGAAGTGGTCTGAGATAAGGTGGTAGGAGATATTTTTTACTAAATAGCATGAAACGTGTTTTACCGATTATTTGCATTTGAGAGTGATAAGAGCCCCCTGAGGTTCATTTCATGGAGAAAAAAAAATGAAGTTTCAGCGAATCTGTGAAAGGTGCGATCATTTCTCCTCACAATGGAACGGCAATGCCATTCAGTTACCAATGCGCCCTGCAGAATGCAGACATGGGGCTAGTGAAAGGAACCAGCAGCTCAGCAATAATTCTGATCCCCTGCCTCACTTTATTTCAGCAGCGATAGATGGGCTTGTGTATGTGCACACACACACACGCACACACACACCAACACGCACACACACACACACACACACACCAACATGCACACACACACACACACACACACACACACACACACACACACACACACACACACACCCACAACATGCACATACACACATACCAACACACACCCACATGCACACACACACACACACACACCAACATGCACATACACACATACCAACACACACCCACATGCACACACACACAAAAGCATGCAAGCACACACGGAAACACACAAACGCAAATGAAAACATACATATTGACGCACGCACAAAAAACACACACTCACATAGGTGCACACTGACACACATAAACTCATGAAAACACACTCTCTCACACACACAAACACAAACAATTCTATCCACAAAGAATAGATTCAAATAGGTCATTTGATGGTCCTAGATTAACTTGACACTGTCCATATTCATTTCTGACCAACTTAAAAGCAAATAACCATTATATCTATTAATCTATGTATGCGTGCGTATGTGTGTGTGTGTGTGTGCATAAGCATGTGTGTGTATGTGTATGCGTGCATATGTGTGTTATGGAGTGAAGTTAGGGTGTGAAGATCCTTTAGGAAGGTAATGGTTAAAAATCAAATAAATAAAAAATGATGTACTCTAGGTGTGTGTGGATGCTAATGAAGTAGCCCACATGTTGAACATTAAAGAGAGGCAAGTATAAACTTAGAACTTTCATTATTATGCCATAATGAACTGAACCATGAGTGCAGTTACCGACAAATGACACATATAAAGATATAAATAAAAATAACAACTCCTATTAAAGGTGAAAAATAAGGCTACAATGCACTTAATTGCCCTTTTTGTCCATGCGGGCTAAACAAATGGCACATTTGAGACAAGGAGGTGGGTTTACAGCCTTCAAATTGCAACAAATTTATTTGAGAGTTGTGTGAGCTAGAATTTCCTGAAGCTCGTTTTGAGGATAGTTTGCAATTAGAGAGTGAAAATGAACACATGTTGCTTTTGTGGAACATTCCCAAGTATTGGTTGAGGGATAAACTGCCAAATACAAGCATTCAGCCGAGAAGCTAAAACACGTCCTTTTGGACTGAGTTCACCCCCATGCAAAGCGGGTTTCAGTCCTGTGGGTACGAGCCTATTAGCATCGCCGTTTGAATGTCAGTCATACCACTGACGGCAAGCATCTGACATAACTGCAGTGGAGCCTCTGAAAAACACCGTTGCCATGGTTGTGTGCATAAAATTCTGAAATGTAAAAGAAATCAAGCATAATAAAACGAAAGCAAAGAAATCAACATTTTAAAGAAACAAATTTTAAGACTGACTATCTTACCTGTGAAAATAGGTGAGAGGACGATATTGTTCAACTGACTGGCAGATAAGAAAGATAGTGGAGGAGTATTTTGGTACTACCTTTCGGAAAGAAAGTTTTCAGTCACTTGCTCAGTGACCATAGAACCTGACATACAATGAAACAGAGCTGCTCAATTACCTGAGATGAATGTAAATGTAGGGCTAAGGAGACTGTAGTTACTGGTTGTGCTTGTTTTATGGTTTAATGCTGAGTTTGATTTGCGTCTTGATGTTATTGTTTTATGTTTTCTTTGTTGTTTTGGTTTTATAAACCCTTTAAAAGAAATTGTGAATGTCAGTGGGGTCATTCCTGGAAAAATAAAGATTAAATAAAAATAAATATAAAAAGATGAAAGCTGTTGAACAATAATGATGCTCAACATTACCATGGTGTAATAACGTAATAAATGTTTTACTGTTAACTCAGCACAGTGTTCCAAGTGAACAGTCTAAAACATCTAAGCCTGCAAAATGTTTGTTTCAAACACAGTCTGTGTTTCTTTAAAGAGAATATGCATTTGTATGTGTTCCTTTGGCTGTTTATTAAAACTCTGTTGAAAAGCAACCAGTTTTTTCCTTTTTTTTTGTATTCACTAAAAACTGTGCGTAATGAAAAAGGCACTCTCTGACTCTGCAGAGTTTTGGCATGATTTATTAAAAACCTGGCTTTCTTTAGGCTTTTCATTTACGTCATGCACTTCGCTGTTTCCTTATAAGTTTAAATCGTGAAAATTAAAAAGAAAGAAATAGAGTTGCTTTGTGTGAATGTATCTGAGGGCAGACTCAGTGTGATCATACTGCAGGCCTCTGTATTAAAGCAGAGTGAGAGCGCAGTATCTCAGTCAGTGAGCAGGGCTGTCTGAGAGTGAGAGAGCAGTATCTCAGTCAGTGAGCAGGGCTGTCTGAGAGTGAGAGAGCAGTATCTCAGTCAGTGAGCAGGGCTGTCTGAGAGTGAGAGAGCACTATCTCAGTCAGTGAGCAGGGCTGTGGAGCAGAGTGAGAGAGCAGTATCTCAGTCAGTGAGCAGGTCTGTCTGAGAGTGAGAGAGCAGTATCTCAGTCAGTGAGCAGGGCTGTCTGAGAGTGAGAGAGCAGTATCTCAGTCAGTGAGCAGGGCTGTGGAGCAGAGTGAGAGAGCACTATCTCAGTCAGTGAGCAGGGCTGTCTGAGAGTGAGAGAGCAGTATCTCAGTCAGTGAGCAGGGCTGTCTGAGAGTGAGAGAGCAGTATCTCAGTCAGTGAGCAGGGCTGTCTGAGAGTGAGAGAGCACTATATTAGTCAGTGAGCAGGGCTGTGGAGCAGCGTGAGAGAGCAGTATCTCAGTCAGTGAGCAGGTCTGTCTGAGAGTGAGAGAGCAGTATCTCAGTCAGTGAGCAGGGCTGTCTGAGAGTGAGAGAGCAGTATCTCAGTCAGTGAGCAGGGCTGTCTGAGAGTGAGAGAGCAGTATCTCAGTCAGTGAGCAGGGCTGTCTGAGAGTGAGAGAGCAGTATCTCAGTCAGTGAGCAGGGCTGTGGAGCAGAGTGAGAGAGCACTATCTCAGTCAGTGAGCAGGGCTGTCTGAGAGTGAGAGAGCAGTATCTCAGTCAGTGAGCAGGGCTGTCTGAGAGTGAGAGAGCAGTATCTCAGTCAGTGAGCAGGGCTGTCTGAGAGTGAGAGAGCACTATCTTAGTCAGTGAGCAGGGCTGTGGAGCAGCGTGAGAGAGCAGTATCTCAGTCAGTGAGCAGGTCTGACTGAGGGTGAGAGAGCAGTATCTCAGTCAGTGAGCAGGGCTGTCTGAGAGTGAGAGAGCAGTATCTCAGTCAGTGAGCAGGGCTGTCTGAGAGTGAGAGAGCAGTATCTCAGTCAGTGAGCAGGTCTGTCTGAGAGTGAGAGAGCAGTATCTCAGTCAGTGAGCAGGGCTGTCTGAGAGTGAGAGAGCAGTATGTCAGTCAGTGAGCAGGGCTGTGGAGCACAGTGAGAGAGCACTATCTTAGTCAGTGAGCACGGCTGTGGAGCAGAGTGAGAGAGCAGTATCTCAGTCAGTGAGCAGGGCTGTCTGAGAGTGAGAGAACACTATCTCAGTCAGTGAGCAGGGCTGTCTGAGAGTGAGAGAGCACTATCTCAGTCAGTGAGCAGGGCTGTGGAGCAGAGTGAGACAGCACTATCTCAGTCAGTGAGCAGGGCTGTCTGAGAGTGAGAGAGCAGTATCTCAGTCAGTGAGCAGGGCTGTGGAGCACAGTGAGAGAGCAGTATCTCAGTCAGTGAGCAGGGCTGTGGAGCACAGTGAGAGAGCAGTATCTCAGTCAGTGAGCAGGGCTGTCTGAGAGTGAGAGAGCACTATCTCAGTCAGTGAGCAGGGTTGTGGAGCACAGTGAGACAGCAGTATCTCAGTCAGTGAGCAGGGCTGTCTGAGAGTGAGAGAGCACTATCTCAGTCAGTGAGCAGGGCTGTGGAGCAGAGTGAGAGAGCAGTATCTCAGTCAGTGAGCAGGGCTGTCTGAGAGTGAGAGAGCACTATCTCAGTCAGTGAGCAGGGCTGTCTGAGAGTTAGAGAGCAGAATCTCAGTCAGTGAGCAGGGCTGTGGAGCAGAGTGAGAGAGCAGTATCTCAGTCAGTGAGCAGGGCTGTGGAGCACAGTGAGAGAGCAGTATCTCAGTCAGTGAGCAGGGCTGTGGAGCAGAGTGAGAGAGCAGTATCTCAGTCAGTGAGCAGGGCTGTCTGAGAGTGAGAGAGCACTATCTCAGTCAGTGAGCAGGGCTGTCTGAGAGTGAGAGAGCAGTATCTCAGTCAGTGAGCAGGGCTGTGGAGCAGAGTGAGAGAGCACTATCTCAGTCAGTGAGCAGGGCTGTGGAGCACAGTGAGAGAGCAGTATCTCAGTCAGTGAGCAGGGCTGTGGAGCAGAGTGAGAGAGCACTATCTCAGTCAGTGAGCAGGGCTGTCTGAGAGTGAGAGAGCACTATCTCAGTCAGTGAGCAGGGCTGTCTGAGAGTGAGAGAGCAGTATCTCAGTCAGTGAGCAGGGCTGTGGAGCAGAGTGAGAGAGCACTATCTCAGTCAGTGAGCAGGGCTGTCTGAGAGTGAGAGAGCACTATCTCAGTCAGTGAGCAGGGCTGTCTGAGAGTGAGAGAGCACTATCTCAGTCAGTGAGCAGGGCTGTCTGAGAGTGAGAGAGCACTATCTCAGTCAGTGAGCAGGGCTGTGGAGCAGAGGGAGAGAGCAGTATCTCAGTCAGTGAGCAGGGGTGTCTGAGAGTGAGAGAGCACTATCTCAGTCAGTGAGCAGGGCTGTCTGAGAGTGAGAGAGCAGTATGTCAGTCAGTGAGCAGGGCTGTGGAGCAGAGTGAGAGAGCAGTATCTCAGTCAGTGAGCAGGGCTGTCTGAGAGTGAGAGAGCACT
>JAFBMS010000005.1:387500-402500 GCA_019788955.1 Albula glossodonta
CTCAAAGAAGGAGAGAGAGAGCGAGAGAGAGAGTGAGGAACAAGAAAAGAGAGTGAGAGAGGTATGAGAGGGAGAGACGGAGAGAAGGAGAGAAAATGTCATTCAGTGGAGGAGCCAAGTGAGGCTGCTTAAACGGCGGATTCTTATGCAAATTTATGCTAATTTATGCAAGAGAGTCAGTGGCAGAGCCCGCGGCTGCTTTGATTGGCAGTTGAGGGTTTCTGCACGCGCTGTGGAGGGACCGATGGCTCGGGGTGCTTCTGTGAAGTTGAGCGTCGCTGCGCTTCCTCCCTTTGCCATACGCTCCGGTCGCACAGGTCCAAGAGTCTGCTGTAGTACCGCCGATCGCGGAGAGGCCGCACAAGCAAGAGAGAGAGAGAGAGTGAGACGACGGAGTGGGGAAACCTCACTGTCTCATTTTACATGTGTTTAATGATCTTCTGTCTCACCAGCAGAAAGATGGTCCAGGTATTGCTCCCACCAAAAATACATTAATTATTAAATAAACCAATGGGACGCTTTCATTTCACTTTAAAAAAAACAAAAGCTTTCGGTCAGATTCTCTGTCTGATCTGACATTTCCTAACTTAAAAAAAATTAAAAAATGTCAGTAGTATTGACCTATATTTTTTTGTTATATAGTTCCTCTGAAATTTAAAAAAACGATTGTGCTGACCTACAATAAGAAATTTATATTGCACAGAATTTGATCAAATGAGCTGACATAATTTAAAATATCAACGCAGCTGGGTAACCTCATTTTTTAACATACAAATACTCTGAAATGTTTTGGTGGAGCACTCGTTTGTATAAATCATTAAAGATTTTTCAGGGTGCTTTTTCACAGGCATGGAGCTTTCCCACATTTCATATATACATAAAAGCCTTCCTGAGAGTTCCTCTCATGTCTCAATTCCCAACCTGTCACGGCCAAACCACCCCCTGGCCTTAAACCCCCCCCCTCCCCCCCCACAGCTACTCTAATATTTTGTCTTTCCCCCGCTGAAGCCACAGTAGGTTGTGGCGTGTTTAAGGCCTGCTGCTACGCCCCAGGTTTACCCCTGCACCCCGCTGAGAGAAGGCCACCAAATGGTTTTGTTTGCAGCCATTTTTTGTAATGAAATTCACCTAATGGCAGCTGGAACAAAAATGTAAAAAAAAAAAAAATCCAGACCCTCTTTTGTCGGTCACACCTGGGTGCAGACTAGGGTTCTCATTTAGGAGCGAAAATGTTTATTTAAAATCCCCCCTCCCATCCACATCCACACCCACTCCCTCCCCCATTATTCTGCTTTATTGTTGGAGAGAATGGTATTCCCATTTGGGCCCAATGTGCTCCACATTTTCAAAGCCATCAGTCGACTGTCCCACCCTGAAGCTCCTCGTAATTCACCAAGGGACCGGGTGCCACTGCCCGTAACCCCCGCCCCCCACCCCCTTCCTTGTGCAATAGAACAACATCCCCCAAACCACCCAACAACAACCGGCGCTTTGAAACAGCATGTATATTTCATACTTTGCATCATCGCGAGCTGTAATGAATAAAACATCTATTATGATATTATTACAAGAGATTTGTTACACTTGAAACGGAATGCGATATGGGGGCCATATCTCCTGACAGCGTTTACACGCCGCCGTTGTGCTGAGCCCCCGACACTGCCACGGAGGTCTGAGAAAAGACAAGCGCGGAGGGGGGACACCTCTTTGTGTCGCCCCGGCGCTCTGTCAGCCTCCTGGAGCAATTATTTAAAGGGGAACTCCGGAGGAAAGGAAAAAAATTGATAGCGTGTTCCTTACAGACAGAATATGTGTGTCAGACAGCTTCCCACTGCAACTTAGTGCTGGGTTTTACAGTTTTAGCAGTTTACAAATTTCCTTGTGATGTCAACTGGAGATACTATATTCATATTTAGACCTGGATAGGTGCTTTCCAGTGTCTTTCCTATGATAAACTTCTTATGAAAACACCAATGCTAAATGAACTTTCTGTTGCTTGTTCTGCATCAGGAAAAGCATAATTTACAGACTTTAAAAAAAATATTGCATTGGAGATACTAAGTTTTAGGCCATCAAGCAATCTGGTGCATATCTGGCTCTTGAGAGTGGGTGTGGCCTAGTGACAGGAAACGCATCATTTGAGCATATTTTTTCCAGGACAGGAAATGGATATACAGACATCAGTATCCTCTTAAGTTACTTGTTCTTTTCTTGCCATGGAATCACTGTGATCAGTTTATCATCAAACATGGCTTTTATTGTGAAGTTCTCCTTTAACGCTTATGTGTTGAGAGCACCAGTACATGGAGGAACAGCACTTTCCCGGTTAAAATTTCAACCTACAGTGAAAATTGAACAAGGTAGGTGCATTTTAATTAGCAGGGGAGACGAAGGAAATGGAAAACCTTGGTAATGAGGTGCAGTCTATCGGGAGAAAAATATCAAACCAAAAGAAAATTATGGACGCCCACACCCCATTAATTCCAAAACATATTATATTTTTTTTCACAGTATAAAATACAATATCAATGGTAGTTGAGCCTCCCTGTCACAGATCATGAATGTATTTGAGTGAAAAGATGCATGCTATGTGCTCTTGGACCATTTCCATGCAAAACACGGACCAATAAAGAAGATAAGATGTAAAACAGCCCCACCCCTTGTGGGTTTACTTTATCTTCTGAGAGTCCCACTCCAGCCAAACTTGTTTTGTGGTTCTACGCAACGAAACACTCTTAAAACCAAAGCACTGATTGGTGATGTAGGAGGTTACCAGTAGAATCCGTTGGACACAACACTAAACATTCGGTCAGTATCTTTATATACAGGATAATTGGGTCACACTGTGCTATTATGAACACCATTTTCAGTGCAAAGCGTGGAGATTACAGTGTGAAAGCATCAGGATGAATTAACAGGCCTTCAAAGCACAGTGAATCACCAGCGCTTGAGAGGTCAGTTTGTCGCTCCCTGTTAGTTGACCACATAATTGCTCCTTCTGAGGATCTCCATGTTTTCTCAGCTTGTGCCAGGTCTGGGTTACGCACCCGAATCCCCTCACCCCACCCCTGTGCATGTCCGCTGTAACGCAGGTAGAGGGTTGGCACAGAACCCCAGAGTTCAGACTGAGCATGCCCACAACACAGGATGGTGGCACCCCAGAGCAGTGACACATGATCTCGCTGATGTTTACGTTACAGAGGAGTCATCTCAGTTCACCGAAGATGCAGATTAGATTAAGTCACAGGAAACGCAGAACGAGGAGAAACGTCTTCTTTTCATAAAAGACCCGCTGCACTTCGCACACTGTGAGAGGCAATGAATTTCCAGGCTGTTTATGTATGTTTGGGCCAACAGGGAGATGGGATAACTGTTTTAAAAATGAATATATGGGTAAATAAACAGTATATTAAAGCCTTGCTTTATTGATCTGTGACTAACTGGATAGCCATTAAGGCTTAAAAATCCCTGAGCTTGAAACAAACTGGAAAGATATTCAGCTTCAGCATGACAGAAAATATTTTCATTTCTTTAATCAACTTGCGTTTTTTTTTTTTTCTGGGAATTAGCAGAGATCAGAGAGGATGGAGGCACAATGTGTGAACACTAACCGTCAGCTGAGGACAGAGCAAACAGGGCCCCTTCAGGCCCAGGAAACAGCCATCACAGATGAATCTTCCAAACTAATTTCCATTTTTTTTTGCCAAAAATTCTCAGGCAGGGGGCTCCCAGACTACCAGAGCCCACGACCCTCTTCATAAGAGGAAACATTTCCTTTTACCCAGCGCTTATTAAAATGCAGGCTGACATATGTTCACATATGGAATTAAAATGATTTAGGTTCCACCAGTGGGTCTCAATCCACAGTTTTAACCCCCCCCCCCTACCCCCAACCCCTCCAGCAATTCTAAACCTTCCTGGTTCCCTTTCTGCATGACTTCATTTACTGTAAGCCCTCTTAGCATATGCTCAGAATTCAAATGCACATGTTTTTAACATATTTGAAAAACAACTGTATGAATACTGTAACTAATGAAAGGCACGTAACAAATGCAACGTGCCGCGACCTGTCCTCTGCTGAACCCAGAGTCCGTGCGCGCAAAAATGAAACGGCCGTGCTGCCAGGCACTGAAGTGCCATTCATGCCATCCTCAGTACCCAGAGTAAATGAACTCATTGTCGGATGTTGCCCGCCCTTTACAAACAGCAAACAGCAGCTATACCGGCTTTAAGGGGGCAGTGTGGTGCCAACGTGCTTTTCACATTGATTTGTAGTTGGAATCAGAATGAACAGCATAATTTTAAATTTTAAAGTGTGGTTGGGTATTTCAAATAATTATATCATTTAAAATGAGAGGCTAACCATCTGCGGGTTGAGTGTGCAATCTTTTCAAATGTGATTCGATTGATTTTTCTAGAAATGTTTATGTTTATTTATTTTTTGATAACACATAATGAAAGCAATGTCTCCTCCTTCTTCTATGCTGTTTGCTTCACTCAGATACTCGGATGATAGTCTCTTTGCCTCCCCCTGCACTCTGATTGGATACCTGCAGCCAATGGTTGAAGGTTACATGCAGATGTCCATCCTGATTTGTTGGCAAATTGCGTTCCATTTTAGCCCACAGCAGTATCACCATGAGCAACAAACTGAAACACACATGAATAATTCTGCAGTTATCGATGCAGGATGTGGGGGTGTATTTTGTATGCTTCCCATTTAGTTGCCATCCAACCAATCAAAATCTGCCAATATATACACTGAAGAGTACACCGGATGTTGGAACAAGCTCAGTCAAGTTCGGGGATGCAGTTCAGAACAAAGAAAAAGGAATAACATATTAATTTGTAATGACAAAATATGTCTACTGTCTTTGTACCTGTTGAAATACAACCATAGATTGAATTACATAAGCTGTGTGCAGTAATGACACTGTAAAAATGTAACTGAAAAATAAGACAAAATGTACATGATTTCAGAAGAATGTGCTTAAAATAAGAAAACTCATTTTTCCAACAGGGTAATAAAAATATGTTATAATTTAAAACAAAGAATATAATATTGAATCAAGATTTTTCCTGGTATAAAATGCTGTGGTGCAGTGGTAACTGACTAGGTTAGTATACTGTCTGAGGAGGATGGCAAACTGTAGCTCCAAAGCCCATATGTATTCATGATAATAAGGCTAATAGGTTGGTATACTGTCTGAGGAGGTGAGTATACTGTAGCTCCAAAGCCCATATGTATTAATGGCAGTAAGGCTAATAGGTTAGTATACTGTCTGAGGAGGTGAGTATACTGTAAATCCAAAGCCCATATGTATTAATGGTGATAAGGCTAATAGGTTAGTATACTGTCTGAGGAGGATGGCATACTGTAGCTCCAAAGCCCATATGTATTAATGGCAGTAAGGCTAATAGGTGGGTATACTGTCTGAGGAGGATGGCAAACTGTAGCTCCAAAGCCCATATGTATTAATAGCAGTAAGGCTAATAGGTTAGTATACTGTCTGAGGAGGTGAGAATACTGTAACTCCAAAGCCCATATGTATTAACGGTGATAAAGCTAATACGTTGGTATTCTCCTCTAACATGTTTATGCTCTGGACTAAACTGCCACCAAAACCACAGAAATAAGTTATTGCCAAAATTTCAGTATATACCCCATGAAGATGATTTTTTTGCGCGGTAGATGTCATTTTTGTGGGGTAGACTCTGACCCCAGGCCTACAGTGAGCCCACCTCAGAGTGATGCGACCCCATCACACGACTGCGCTAATGTATCTCTACAACACGTAGCTCATCTAATCTCCTCGTCCCTCTTTTTTTTTTTTTTTTTAAAAAATCATACACATAGCGCAGCCTCACAACGGTTAATCACGTCCCGCATCTAATTTCAAAGCCGCTGCACAAACACACAACCTGCATGCATTATGCATGGCTTTGTCTCCACTTACGGCGAGAACGGGAGCGCGAAACAAAGCCCTGCAGTTAACACTAGATATTTATACAGAGATAAGGATTACACAAAGCATGCAGGATGAATTTCCTTCCTGGCAGCATCGAGTGCTGAAATACGCTGCATCTTTTCTTCACCTTTTTTTTTTTCTGCGATGTTTAAACAGGCTGCCATCCGCATTTTTGCATAAGGGGCAAATCCCTATCGCTAGGATAAAGGTGTGCTTCCTCAATTCATTTTATTATTGTATGGGTGTATTTCCAAACAACCTGTATATTTTTTAAAATACAACAAATAAACACAAACCTGAGATGACACCTAACCTGATATGACACCACTGCAAGCCTTTGGTTGTCAAAAAATTCCCAGAATGTTAGAGTACAGATTCCCCTTCAGTGACATTTTTCCCATTTCCTGGATGTCTCTGCTACCGTATTATCTGGTTTGGGACATTACAATAAGCGGGGGTCGTTCAGAGAAAGCCTGCTCACAGCCAAATGGGGTTCTAACTGTAATCTTCACCAGAGTTTCCTGTCTCCTCGGTTTTTCGTACGTTACCTGCGAGGCATATAGCCGCTGATGCACCTTCTTCCAGGAGCGCTAAGGACATAGACTGTGCAAAGCCAGGTGGGCCAGGGGCGGGGAAGAGAGAACCCCTGTCAACATGGAGTACCCGCCTCTGTGTCAGCAGTGTTGCCAGATCCCAGGCACTCTAACTCCCCAAAACGTTTCTCAAAGTCCCCACTCTTCATCAAAGCAATTATCAATTTTACTCTGAACTTCCATCCTCATGAATGTTTTAAAATTCCCTACATTTGGGTAGAATACCCAACTCTGGCAACCCATTCATTTTTACTCTGAACACCTCACCATCAGTGTTTAAAACTCCCCCATAATGGGAGAAAAAGCCTCTCTCTGGCAACTCTCAACCCCACAATGACGGTTAGAGTCCCATGCTGGCAACCCTGTGTGTCATCCCACACTGCTGCAATAACAAGGTTACTGCGATGATGATTCTGTTATCTGAAACTTTTGTATGGCTCTATCCTTCCCACGTCCATCCCACTCCTCACTGTCAGAGAGGGTTTGTGCCACGCACAAACCATTCTCATTCCCGGATAAACTTTCCCTGAACCTCCACGAAAGCATTAACACGTTTAGCTCATACCAAACTCTTTGTCAGGTCTCCTTTTGTCTGCAGTGAAAAGCTTCTCACTTTCTATGATTTCAGTCTGAACACCTACAGATAGTATACGCCTTGCTGACTCAGAGATAGGGGCTGAACTCTCTGCTGCCTCAATGGGAAATTACTCTGAAAAGAAAATGCATAAAATTCCTTTTCTGCAAAGTCACCAGCTGCAGAGGGGGGCTGGGCAAAGACTAGAATGAATGGCTATATTAGTCTGTTTTTACATTTTGTTTTTAACATTCACGGCAATTTGACATCTTCCTTCAGAGAGCGGATCACTTTTTTGACTGGTTTGACAATAAGGATGAATCAAGCAAGAGCAAAACTTCAAGATAAATTGATTTTGATGGGAACGCAGTTTTTTTTTTTTCCTTGAAAATAATTCACAAAGTCATTTTGGAGACAGAAAATCAACAGAGATGGATATCACTAAAGCAATGGCAAAGTCGGGTCATTGTGGCCACTGTTTTTTCATAGAGATAGGCCGAGTAGCAGAAGTCCCAGCTTTGCCGAAGAAATTCAATTTAACATGCTTATAAAGTCGTTGTATGGCATACGTAAAACCTTCATAAACATGCTATAATAGCTTCATAAATCCTTCACAAGCAAATGTCATACTTTTTAAAAAGTGCGACATGTAATACCACCTGGGTCAAAGGTGTATGTAAGAATCTTTGGGCTAATTAGCTGGAAATGTCACTTGAGCTCCTCTGGTTCCAAGACGGCCGTATGCTCTAAGAGTGTTTGGGGAGCGTCCTCATCTCGCGGCAATGTTATCTCACAACCAAACAGAAACAAGATTGGAACGTTTCTGAAACGTTTTTCCATTAGCGGGGACGCCTTTGAACCCATTAATATCAACCAGTGCTTTGATTGGCCGGGAGGACTGGGCCCAGCTGCTGTTTGAGGGAATGCGATCGGGCCAGCGTAATCCCATCAGACAAGAGAACGCGGCTTCAAGGGGAATAGTGGGGGTCAGCGCTAAACCAGGATTATCCCACAGTTTACACACTGTACATTACTGTGCCCTAAACCGGAGCAGCAGGTCGAGTGACTGCATTGCCTGTTTTCTGCATGGCCTGGCTGCGCTTTTCTGGAATGCAGCTTCTTCAATCTGTGTTTCTCCTCTTGTGGGTGTTATTCATCTCATCCTTTTAAAACCCTTTTAATCTCCTTTAACCGGCCTACTTCTGCAACACCTGCACTGTGTGCTGCTCCCTCCTACCACAGCTCTTACAGCCAAAACTGAGAAGATAGATCTACGGAATTGCTGCCATAGACAGCGGTAGGGGAGGCAGAAAGACCTACATCACAGTAACAGCCGCTTGTACAGGAGGAGGTAACTCTGCTCAAAGAGAGACATAGGTTTTAGTTCCAATCGAGCACTAACAAACATGATTAAAGCATTTGTACTGATGAGCTTTTTATTATTTTAATCAGGTGCTGGATTGGAATAAAAACGTGCTCAACCAATGACTCTATATGACTGGGAGTTACATCTGCGATGTAGGACTCTTTGCCTCATTGTTGACTGTACAAGCTGTGCTGTAGGTCTCTCTCACCTACTGCTGTCTATGGAAGTGATTATGTGGATCTGCCTTCCCTATTTTGGCTGTAAAAGCTGTACCGGAGGTTTCTCCACCTCGTTGTTAACAGTAAAATCTGATCCACATGTCTATCTTTTCCATATTGTCTGTACAAACTGTGCTGTAGGTGTCTCCCTTTAGCCAATGACTGTAAGCAACACCCTGCCCCAGACCAGCAGTGTGGCAGCCTAGCACGTTAGCCGCCTTTTACAAATGACTGTAGCAGCTATCCTGTGGATACCTCCTGACCCCAACCCGCAGTGTGGCAGCCTAGCACGTTAGCCACCTCTTACCAATGACTGTAGCAGCTATCCTGTAGGTATCCTCCTGCCCCAGACCTGCAGCATGGCAACCTAGCACGTTAGCTGCCTTCTAGGAGAAATGCGTAAACTGCAGTCATGCAGCAGTTGTCCTCCGAGATTAAGTATCTCTTTGGCCTGGCTGCCCCACCGGCAGCGCAGGGTCAGAGCTTTCCGGTAACAAAGAGGAGCAACACAGGCACAGAGCAGACAATAAATCACGCTGCCGAGCCCGTGGTGTGGGAGGGAATGAATCCTGGGATCCACAGCCTGCTACGAATTTTGTTTTTTAAATGAGTGGAGTTGACCTTAGAGGTGCAGAAATGCACATCTGAGATGGCGGGAAGAAAGCCCAGTGAATAAGAATCGCAAGCGTAAATGAAATTCAGTTTTATTTCTCAAATTATGCACCCGGCCTCAAAAAAATAAATTGGACATTTAAATACGATAGAGAGTGATAGAGAAAAAGAAATTGACATAACTTTCAATATGAAGGGCTGAATCGTGTTTGTTATAGTAAAAAACCTTAGAAGTCAAGGGGGGAACGCACAGTACGCAAAAAACGAATAAGCAAAAAGGAGTCACAAAAAGAGAGGTGGAGGCAAGGACCTTGAACAGTCAACAAATGACATTGATTGAGAAGTGAAATAACGCTTTATGTAAATAGTTTTTATACGTATGTCTGTAACTATGACAACCCTTGTTCCTAAAAAATGTAAATCCATGCTGTATTGCTGAATAAAAATTGGTTATTCAGCATATACTGTATATATTCAAGGTCCCACCCAAGCCCTTTACAAGCCATGGATATAAATATGAATGATTTTTTTTTTCCTCTGTGGGAAAGCCATCCTATTTGAATGGAGTGTAATCTAATAGACCGGTTATTGGAGGAGCAAAATGGAGGCTGTGCTCTTCATAAATTGAGGAACAACCTCCGCTGTGACCCGACCTCATCCAACCTCACTTGATAGGTCCATAACAATGACATCATCAACCATGAGCCTATCAAATTACTGTCTCCACTGTGGCGTAATGCTTTAAAACTGCAGGAGTGTCTTTTGCTAATACACCAACCTCAGACTAATCACAATCCTGACCCGGCACGACTCAACTGGACGTGGTTAGTCATCAGTCATAACTAAGGCATAAGACATAGGCCAAAGAAATCCCCGCTCAGAAATGCTGAAGAAAAAGACACGTCAGTGTGTTTTCCATGTCTCTGTCGTGTCTCTGAGCATTTGGAGTTAAGACTACAAACTGGGAGAGGTAGGGAAGTCAGCAAAGTGTTGGGGAAAGGAAGATAAGGTGCAGAGAAGGTTAAACAATATAACTAGTATTAAAGCAATAAAAAATGGGACTGCATGACAACTTGCAGAGGTAAGATGTCTCATACAGCACAGGGTTTGCAGGTGTGTCTTTCATCAGCATGTGAGGAGAACATTGCTGCAGACCAGCGGCATGCTCAGGAAGTCTAGCAACAACCCCGACTCCCTTGAGCAGTGCTGCAAGCGAATCACCTTTCACCCTTGCCATGTATTCCAAACACCTACTCATGTGACAATGATGCTTCAGTGAACCTCAATGAACCCCCTGTAAGAAGTTATCCACAATGTAGCACGATGCCTTACCACTTTGCCCCAACTGCAAAGTCACATTCAGCTCATTATCAACTCCTGAACCATGCCTACTCTTCACGAGAGACGGTGGCGTCTGCACTCTCTCAGTGATGAGATAAGATAAGATTAAGATAGCACAACATTTATTATCCACCTTCATGGAAATGGGTTTAGTTTAGGTCAGTATCTCACTGCATAAGCAATGCAGAGTCATTGGATTAAACCCTGGCTTCAGAAAGTAGAAACACTACCATTCATTTGTTCCACCCAATGTACAAAACCAGCTGATTTCACTAATTAGCCCTCCTACCTAGCTGAAGAGCTGCGCTAATTATGATCAGCTGGTTTAGTGTATGGGGGGGAACAAATAAATTGCAGTACTTCTATTTTATGAAAATACCCTTTTCCACCATTGCCCGTTGGCAGAACTGCTCACGCTCTTTCAAAATACTGTCTCTATTGTGGCATAACAGTGCAGAACTTCAGGAATGTTCTTCGTTAACAAACCAATAGACAGTGATTAATTATGGATATTCACAATCTTGTGTAGGCGAGACTCCAGCGGTTATTGAGAGACAGGAAACTCTCCAGTGGTACTTCAGTACACAGGCAAACTCTTCAGGCCAATCAAATCCATCCTCAGAAATCTGAGGGCTCTATCAGAGACTGATTTGATGAAGGAAAAACTGCTCTTCTACACACGTATGTGAACTCACAGAATTAAAAGATGGCTTCACAAGCATTTTTCAGTATGAATGAATAGGGAAGTCCATAAATCCATATTCCATTGAAAGCATTTTGGCTGGCAAATTAAATGTTCTTACTTCCTCCTGTGTGCTGTAATGTATGTTCTTACATGTTTTACAGATGTGAAGCACTATGTACCAGTCCCGTTCACCATGTCACTGAGAAAATGAGGAGGCCATACTTTTCCAACTATTTCCATTAACTACCGTGTCACTTCTCTCTGCTTCCATTTCATTTAGCATTTAAGAAAACCAAAAAGTAAAAAAAAGTGTGGCTTTAGGCCTGAAATCAGTGTGTGGTCTGATCTTTTGTCCTATTGTAGAGCATCGTATTAGTGGTGTTTGTGGCCTTACAGTGGAGTGATTCTGTAGGACCTACCAGAGCCTGTGCCAGGCGCCCACAGCTCCGCTCAGCTACAGGGAGCGGACCGCCGAGCCGCCGCAGTTAATTAAGATTTTAATCCAGCCTGAGTGTGTCAATGGAATATGCTGGAACAAAGGCATACTCAAACCTGCTCAGAATGTGGAGGAGACTAGGAGAACTGGTTGGGAAGAGAAGGGTGGAGGGAGGGAAGGGTGGGGGGGGTATTTTCAAAGTTTGCAGCACAACAAAAGACTAAGCGTTCGCTTCCTAAAGGTCAGTGCAGTTTGGCACTGCCGTGGCGGGGTTTCCGGGGGAATTGAAAAACCAATCGGCTCTTCTGCCTTTTGTGACGACCTGGGCTCAGCTCTGCTCTGCGCTGATATTAAACACAGACCATCAGTAAATTAATCAGCCCGAGTAAAACGCAATTACCAAACGCACTGTCTGCTGTAAGGGATGTGTGCTGTAAGAGTACAAATGAATCATGCCGTTCGGGCCTGGTGAGAGAGTTGTTCCAATGCGCCCCTTGCTCCAGACATCGGTAGCCTGAGCCAAGGCTATATCATTATGTAACAGTCTAAGTTACGACTTGGGAATCTGCAGAAATGGGGTACAGCTGGCTTCTAGTGTGGCTGTCCATTCCAGATCATCCTGGATACTCCCTGAATTACATCCTCTGTCGAGGAAAGTGATAGAAATGTACTATATTTTTGATTAGATCACAATCTTTTTTTTTGTGTCAAATCAACTTCAGCAATTCAACTGAGCCCTCTGTGTGTCCTGGGTTCCACAAAACAGGAATGGAAACCCGTTTTTAATCTCCTGAGGGGAAAGGTGGGTTTGAGACTGCCAGAGCTTCACAGATTAATGCTGTATTAGCTCCTTTCAATGATGCTCATAATCTAACAGTTACGATCCAGTTCAAACCAGTTCCATCCACTTTTTATCACCCATTATTACATTACATTACATTATGGGCATTTGTTAGACGCTCTTATCCAGAGCGACTTACAAGGCAAAGTGCATAAGAACAGTACAAAAAGTGCGAAGATAAACCTAGAGAGGGGTAAAGTCCCAAGTGCCAAGGTGATCGAATAGATCAGGACTCCCCTAGAGACTACAAACTTGCTAAACAACCTACTTAAAAACAATCACAAATTAAGAGCATAGTTTTAAAAACAATCACAGATAAGTGCAAAGTGCAAACCCAAGAGAGAGAGAGAGAAAGATGAGCACAACCCCTCTGTAGTACTGTGTGGCCTATGGTGTCTGCAAAGTTGCTGCCAGCCTTCAGATGGGCACGCTGGAGGAGCACACACACTTCAGCTTCAGTGCTTCAGTGCTTCAGTGGATGAGCTTCAGCTTCACTAAACCTAGCAAAGGGTGCACATGTCATTAGCAGTGTTTCAGTGTCTCAGATTCATAATAAGGGGAAGGGAAATAAAAAGAAAGATTTTAAACATTCTGAAAAAATATCATTACCTGCTCCATGAATTATCATTACATTATGTTGCTATATCTGATTAGGTATGAATTAAATTCAAATTAAAACTTCATTTCGTTCTCTGCAAGTAGTTGATGAGAATTTTCAAAATAAATAAATAACACTTGCCATATAATAATAAAAACTTTATTTTTTTAAAGTTATACATTTACATTTAGCAGACAGGTTTATGAAGATTGACTCACACATATATTCATACACACACTGTACATTTATACAGCTTGATATTGACTTTGCCCATAGGTATAAATGTCTGGAAAGTTAATCTGCTGGCTGTGAGCTACAAGCTCAGCTCGCTGGGTGCAGTAGCCCACAGTACAGACACCACCCCACTGAACTTAGGGGGGCTCCCAAAAACACAAAGCTGGCTTTAAACAGGTTAGAGGACACAAGGAGTCTCGAAACCAGTGTGGCACAGCAACAAATCGAAACCCTGTAATGTCTCTTAAAACCTCACAGTGCAACTGCTGTGGAGGTTCATTCCAGTTAGCGATGGCAGAGATGAGGCTTCGTGAGCCCCTGTTAAGGTGGAGCCGCTACATGCTCAGGTCTCGATCATTGATTTGTTTTAAGTTATGTTCGAAATTCTTTTTTTTTTTTGTCCACATCGATCACAAGTCAAACTAATTTGACAGCTGAACTATATTCATAGCATTGGTCAGAAATTTGTTCAACGCCCCCACCACCCCCCCAGTAAATTTGTCAGCTCCATCCCAGCCTCTTCCTTTCAACAACTCACAAATATCTCACTCATAGGGGTCACTGAATATGGACTTATTCATTGTGATTAGTGTCCTGTCTATTGCTCACCTGCCAGTCTTTCATGTTCCCCTGAGACTGTTTCGGTCTTTATCCAGGGATTTTACATGTGAAGATGCTCTGGATAATCGAGAGAGCGCGAGACCCTCATCACCACGAGTGGGAGACCGCTCTCAAAAACACTCGTGAATCCATAGCGCTGTGTTCGGCTGCTCTCTCAGGAAGGTGTCACGGCGAGGCGGGCTTCTCAAGTGTTTCATAAGTGCCTTTGTTCTGTGTGACGGCAGATCGCCGGCCTAACCTCCGCGGATCACGCTCTCCGAGGGCCGACTCTCGAACCTTCATTATTCTCGCCTTAATTCCCAAACATAAGCGATTTTGTCTTTGACTCAGTAATGCAAATTAGTTTGCACAACTGCTTACATGACAAATTGAAGGAGTTTTTTTTCCCCCCTACCCCGTTCTCCCCCCCCTCCTTGTTCAGGCTGCTCGATACCTTGCTAATTAACATGCTGGCAAGTTAATCAACACCTTAAAGAGTTGAAAATCCGAGAGATCACAGACGCTTCGGCGTCTTGCATGCGGCGTTTTTTTTTTCTCCCGCACGGCAGCTTGTGGATCTCTCCTCTGCGTGTATATCCGTTTGTTTCCTCTGGAGCTCTCTCTAATGAGCGCTAAAATATAATGGCGTAATGAGCGATCGGAAGGGCCGCGCGGTCCCCTCGCCTGGCTCCGCGATTAAAAAGGTATCTCAGAGCAGCCGGCGGGCCTGCCAGCGCAGGGCTCGCGGCCCATTGGCTGTCTGGCTCTGGTTTCGGGTGAGGTGTGCAACGACCTGAGCCAATGCCAGAGTGAGGATCCCAGTCACTGCCTAGCTCCACACGTCTGCTCACCTGCGGTAAGAGAAGAGTGTGTCCGTGTGAGGGCCAGAGGGCTTTGTGCTTGTGTGTTTGTGAGTGTGTGAGCGTGTGTGTT
>JAFBMS010000005.1:407500-455363 GCA_019788955.1 Albula glossodonta
ACCGTGACAAAAAACCTCCCCTACACGTAACGCTGCTGCCACTGTCACCGCCAACAACTACTTCCCAGACCTCTGAAGCATGCCCGGTACATCTCGGGGGGTGATGACTGTTATTTTTGTCAAGATGACACTCAAATAAATAAATCATCTGATGATTTTTTGGCGTGACACTGAAACAAAAAATAAAAAGCCTGCTCACAGACCGTTTCCAATGCGCGCAGATTACTTTCCATTTTCCTCCATCCACTGTCTCTCCTCATTCAAATGAAAGTGACAGTTTGTGTACGTGCCTTTGAGTATGTGCGTGTGTGTATGTGTGTGGGGTGAGGGGTTGGGGTGATATGAAGGAAATAGACAAAGATATTTATCTTTCTCCTTACTGTTTTTAAACCCCTAACTACTTGACATATTTTCAAATGTATGAATGTGTAGTATGTAGTAAAAAAGTTAGGAGGAAGACAGACGATTTGGCGGTGTTGTAAACTAAGGGTTGGTCATTTATCCGCTACGACGCTAATGACAGAATGATAGAGGGATGTTAAATGAATAGGGCCGAGATCTGCTCCACTATACTCATTAGCATTAGTGGCACGCTACTCAGGCTGTTGTTTTTAGCTTGGCTCGTTCTAATTAGGCATGACCGTCTAAAAATAAACGAAGGGCGGGGGATGGGGGGGGGGGTTGGGGGAAGAAAGTTGATGAGCATGAAAACAAATCCAAAATTAGTCCTTACGTTGTGCTAATGGGAGAGATAATGACGCTGTACTGTTAAGGCAGAATAATAAAGCGGCCGGGGGGCCTAAAGCGAACGTGCACATGCTAACGTAGCTCAAGGGACCGTGTTTGGCAGAGACACCGCAGGGTGCTCAAGCCCAGACTGAAAGCAGTGCTGGTTGCCCTTCAGAACGTGGTAATTAATGGGTAATCTTTGTAAGTAAATTGCGAGCTTACTAGAGCTAAACAGACTGCTCTCAGCATCATATGTTCTATCATGTTCTGTCTTATGTTCTTATGGAAGCAGTTGAAGAACCTTGCTATAGGCCAGGGGTAGGTAGCCCTGGACCTGAATAATGAATAAGATTATATTGTTATGGGTTCAAGTGGAGCATAAACCATAAAAGTCTATGAAACTCCAAGACAAGGGTTTCCTCCTTTCAGTCTAGTCTATAGGGAAACAGTAAGATTGAATAGGATGAATTATCTGTTCTCATCCTTATTTATTTAGTCTTTTTCTTCTTAAAATTTTACAGGGTATTTAAAAGTGATTAGTGGCTCTGCTTATTTCCGGAGTCATGAAAATGTTAAAGTGTATTAGCATTTTTGAGTTTCACTCACAAATACAAAGCTTGCATCATCAGTCGTACACTGTCAATATTTCATGGATCGGCAGCTCTGTGACCAATAGAATTACTCCAAAAACATCATGTGACTAAAACATGTGGAATGTAATGTAATATGATAATGAAAGTTTTGTTTTCAGTTTTAATCTCTTTTTCGGGGGCATTTTTTTTTCAGGACGCTGCTGTTAGTCTTTGTGTTTGTGAGGGAAACGGAGACGGACAGACCCATCGGCGTGGATGATGCGGAGATGGCAGTTATTTCTGTCTGATGGAACAGTCGGGAGATTGTCCTCCGGAGAAGCCGGGTTGTCTGATCTGTTACGGTGCCTGAGTCGGGGCCGAACGGTAGCAAGGAGGTGGGGGGGGGGGAGGCGAATAAAAAAAAGAGGATGGGAAAAGGAAAAGAGAAGAAAAGGGGGAGGAGGGAGGAAAGGGTGAGGGGAGAAATGAAGGCAGCAGAGGGAGGGAAGCGACCGCTGGCAGTAATTCGAGCATCTGTCATCTGGACACATGCAATCACTCCTGCTGCCATGATGGCTTCTTGGAGGGAAGGGGGTTGGGCTGGGGGGGGGGGGGGGGGTACTGGGTGATCTGTGGATAAGCTAGGGGGTCGGGGGGTGGGGGGGTGCAGGTAAAGTAAACTACACACAGGTACGGTGACAGGGGGCCCTCACCCGTCGCCCTGGGACACTGGAGTAATTTAGCCGTCGGGGACTTTCGACACGATAGCGGGGAGAGAGGAGGGGGTGACCGACAACTCAGCCCCTGCAAAAAGATTTCTGTGGTGCTACGCACAGCTTTGTCACACTGAGTGCTGTTCGCCCCACATAAAGGTAACTAACTAGGGACAGAAGACGCCCAAGGCAGTCTCACAGCTATGAAAATGCTTTTGTATTGAATGGAGTTGATTAGGAAAGCTATCTACTTTAAAACACAGTTACAAGAGTCAAGTCACCTTGACAAACTTATGACTTTAAGTCATAACTCTACCTGTGCACGTGTCTCTTAACTACTTTGGTTACAAAGATGTTATTACTGTGTAACTACAATGTAAGTCACATGGAACAAGAGTGAACTATTTTCTTAATTACAGAGGTACAACATCATCATTGGATAAAAATGTTGTGACTCTTTTCAAAGGTAACGATTTTCAACCTTATTGTTACATTGGTAAACTACATAATTATGGGTAACCTGAGAGGGGTGGATTGGCTTCACACATGCTTTTAACTCTTGTTCCATATTACATCCATTGCAGTCACTCTCTGATACTCTTTTTGTGAGCTCATTAATTAAATCATATCTGTCAAGATAAAAGTTCAGCTTATTATACATATAAAGCCTTTTTTTAATGGATCACAGCCGTGTTTGCATTGGACGTCATTGAGGGACGCACTGTATATAGTCAGAGTCATTTCTCAGCCTGTATACTTGAAGAGGGGCCTGAAATTTCTTCTGCTTCACAGCAATCCTGAGGGAAAATGAACACGAAAGAAGGACTGTCAAGCAAAAAAAAAAAAAACTGGGAAATTATTATTTTCAAGGAACTAATTCAATATGGAGGAAGTCCCTCTAACAAGTTGGTGAAGCAGGGGAAAGACAGAGATGGCTGATTTGCCCGATGCTGTGGCGTGTTGCCATGGCGTGTTGCCATGGCATTTTCCACCGCCTCCGCTTACCGAATCAAAGCACGTTCGGAGGCTTTGGCCTTGTAGGTGCCGCGCCTGTGTGAGGGTCAATTCAGAGTTCCCTCTCCGCAGTGCTGTAATTACCGCTGAAGGATCATTTTCTCATATTCCGTCCTGCGCACTTTTTGAGGCGGCCTTTCTAAGGGGCGTTAGCTCCGAGAGAGAACTTTGATTGAACTGCCCTGCCAAATGGGCCTGAGTCTTCAACTTCTTTCCCTTGCGGGGGGGGTTGGGGGTGGGGGGTAAGCAATCAATTTGGAATCAATTTTACACTTGATCAACACAAACCACTGCTTGCACACTTCCACACAATGTGGAAGTGGTGCTTGGGACGTGGCGGTGGAGAGAGAGAGAGAGAGAGAGAAACAGGGCCTGTCCTTCTCTTGAGAAAGTTGAAAGAGAGTGAGTAATCTGATGTGCTCCTGCATCGAGTGGTCTCTCGCACACGGAGGTGAGAGGAACTCGGTTATCTGAGTCTCTGCGGTTTTCGCACCTCACCGGGACATGCCATACGGCTTTGGGTATCTGATTTAGAATCCTGAGACTGCTGGACAGTGCCTGACCCCGGAACGTCAGCCACAAGCTCAACAAAAATCCGCAGAGGGAGAGAAGGAGGGGACAAGAGAAGGAGTGACCAGGTCCAGATATAGCATCAGGTTTTCCCAGTCCATAGCTGCACTTTATTAGCTGTGACCAACAGCTCTATAGGCTGCTCTGTCAGTTGGTTGGTCAGTCCACAAAAATTTCCCCACCCTTTGGCAGCCACGGTTTTTGCCCTGGGAGGCTGAAATTTGGGCTGGAGGTCAAGTGTGTGTGTGTGTGTGTGTGAAGGTGTGTTTTTCTGTTCATGCCAATTGGCTAAAAAGGGGCGTGGCAATAGGAATGGCCTGGTCACAGCTATTGCGAATTCGTGCTTGTTTATCAATGAGCTAAAAGGGGAAATGATAGATCAGCAGTCATACTCTGAAACGTGACAAATATGGCCACTGAACTTTGTAACGAAGAGTTTGTTGAACAAGGGTTTAGATTAGGATCTGCCTCCCCTGTTTTCATCACTGTGGGATTCTGGGAACACTGTGCATGTGTTATGTATCAGTGATAATTACTTATTGCCATTTCATGTCTGTGTCCTCAAGTTCCCTACTTAAACCTCTTTGCTACATGCCTAGCAAAAGTAGTGCAGATTAGAGCAACAACCCAATCCATTTTTTTAAGTAACCAATATTTTATAATGAATCACATGGATTTAGTGAAGGTGAGTCTAACCTGAGGAAGGAGACCCACACCAACGATTATGACAAAATATACTAAGAGGAGACGGTTTACAAGTAACTTACACAAACTCTACGATCAGAATCTGACCAATAACTAAGCTGCAGCCCTGAAAAGGTGATCCCTGCGACAGTAAGCGTTGGTTCTAGGTAGTGAGAATGTTTCTTTAGACTTGGTGAGATCTGACTAGCTGGATTTCTGAAGCTAGTAAACCAAATAAATGAACGAAGAGGTGTTTCAGCACAATGTTGTGTTGATTTCCAGGGCTTAAAGTCTTTGAATAATTTGACATGTTTGTTAGAAGCATTTTACATCAGCGGCAGTCAATATTCTGTGCATTTGGAATATTGGGCTGCATTAGTTTTGGGTGGCTGCATTGCTCTTTTGGAAAGTTTTTTTTCTTTCTAGTGTTTGCCAACACTATGCCTCCTACGAACACAAATTGTTTTCTATTATTTTTTGAAGGAAGCACAATTTCCCTGATTAGTAATCGTCCTCTGTGCACAAGTACATTTTTACATGGCTATTAGAAGTGAATGTTGGAACCACACGGACTAACAGCTTTTAAATGAATATGGAGTTAAGACCCAATCTTTTCCTAAAATGCACTGCTGGGCCTCTGGGTGGCTTGTAGGATATAATTGCTGCCTACGGGTCCTGAGGGCGGGGGTTAGATTCCTAGCTTCGCCATTCCCGGCCGGCCATGGCCAGAGATCCCATTGGTGAGGCAACAATTGGCCAGCTTCGCCAGGGTTCGATACAGGGAAGGTCGGCCTAACTCCCGTTGGCCTCATCACAATAGCACTTTCCCTGTTATGCTTGGGCGCCTGTGGCGGCACGAACCGACTGTACGCTGACTACGTCTTCCTCCGACGTTATAGGCAGCGTGCGGTTGGTGGTGGCGGCCGCAACATGAAAAGAAGCGAGAGCGTCGTCACATGAATCGGAGGAGTCACGTGCTCGACTTCTCCACAGCTGTCAGAGCAGGTCAACAAGTTTGGCTGAACATTCAGGTTGGGAAAAAAGGGGAGAAATCGGGGTAAATAAAATTAAAAAATGCACAGCTGTTTTGCCTAAATACCGCTACCATAACCCTGGCCTGGCTACCTGTTAGAAGTTTATTGTTGAAACTGCCAGAGGACACTGGAAGAAAACAGTCGATTTCCTGGGGTATTTTGACTTGATATGTTGTTGTGAATATGATAATGGACATTGACCATTTCTGAAACATATTTGTGGTTTCATCAACCTTACACTACCTACTGATTAATCTTTAAAATATATATTATCATCTGATTCCTCTGGCTAACGCATGTGGACCCCCAGCAGTACAGTTCAGTTCACAGACGCACACACACACACACAACAACAACAACTAGTTTCAGCATACAAGCAGCGTCTTACACCCACTTATTTCCACTTAGTGAAGAGAGGTCTAAGGAGTGAGTGACATTTAAACTCACAGCTCAGACATAAACTATGAATCAGGTATCCGGTACACTTTTGGGTTGAATGGTGGCTGAAGGCACGCAGAAATGCATCACAATAGAAAATCTGAGCAATGAGAAGCAGACTGATGTCCAAGCTGTCACAGCCCTGGCTGGACGAGAGCCGCTAAAAGCAAGTGCTGTTCCCGGACAGAACATGCAGGCATGCATTGAGAACTCTCAAAATCTGGCCATCTGGGTTCCGGGACTGGGCAGCTCAGGCCGAGAGCCCGGGACTGCGATCAGCGAGGGGTCATTGGAGCTGTGGCGTGGCAGATTGTGCCGCCCAAACGCTGGAATGTGCTGGTTTTTTCCCCACCTCAGGGGCCGAGAGTGATAAACACTGGCAGGTGCTGCCCGGACCCGCTGCGTTTCACTAAACCTGACCAGATCTGGACACCTGTGTGCGATTTTCAGCAGACAAAACAAGAACACAAAAAAAAAAAAACAAAAGAAGGAATCAGAAAAAGATCTGTCAAGGAAGACTGGAGTTATCAGACGGGAGTTTCAGCTGGGAGAGAGCGGGAAAAGAACTTGAGAGACTGCTGAGAACAAAGGTGTGTGTATGGAAAGAGGAAATGACAGAGAGGAAAGGCGGGTGACAGACTTGTTCCGAGTTGAAAAGCACCACATCAGCAGCAAGAGAGAACAAACCAACGCAGGGGAGGCGAAAGAGGGAAAAGTTAAACTGAAAGAGGGAGGAAGTGGGTAAAGGGGTACAGAGAGAGGGAGAGAAAGAGAGAAGGAAGACAGAGGAGAAATAGCCAATTAGCAAGAAGCCAGCAGGTGTTCCTCCACCCCCCCACCCCCCCGTCTCCCCAGCAGTTTGCGGGCTCTGTTCAGTGGGTGGGGGTGTGGGGGGGGTGCCACTGCGTACGCCTTCAAGAGCAGGGAGTTTCCATGGCAACCGCCTGGCACGCTCTGTCTCCAGGGAAACGGAAATGTCACAGCCTGAGAGTGCGTCTCAACCCGAAAGAAAGGAGAGAGAGGAGATCAGCGAAAGAAAAAAAAACAGAGAGAGAGAGAGAGAGCTGGCAGGTACAAGGGAACAGAGAGAGTGACGGACGGACAGAAAGGGGCGGAGTGATACAGAGCTCAGCGCTACAAAGGCTCTCGCACGCTAACTGTGCACTTACTTTACAATTAACTCCACCTGCCATCAACACTCAGCACAATCCACACAGCAGCAGACGAGCTCTGCCGATGACTAACGGAGGAAGATGGGCAAAGGGGATGTAGGCATGGGTCAGTGACAACACATCCCGCTGGTACATCTTCTGACATTTTACATTTTAGGCATTTAGTGTACGCTCTTACCCAGACTGGCGTACAGACAGTCCATTCACAGAGCTGGATATTTACTGAAGAATTCACTTCGGAGCAAAGTGTCTCGCTCAGGGATATGACGTCAGCGGTCCACCCTGGGATCTGAATCCAGCTAAGACTGAATTACAACCCCAGCTCCCTTAATTAATAAAAAAAAACTCCTGCTCGCGAAGTTGGCCGAGTTCAAAATGCCGACCAAACTCTGCACATCACGTCAACAAAGCAGATCCACCCGGAACAAAGACGGCGTCAACATCGTCTCCGATGTCACGGAAACGCGATTGTTGTCTGCGCTTTGTTTTTGTGACAACAACCGAACGCACAAAGCTTCCCTGGTGCTCTGTGCTTCAGTCAACCAAACATCGTGCATGTCACAGTGCTGGTTTGGGACTGGAGGTCTTGCCCCCAGACTGCAGAGTCTCCATCTCAGGTCTCAGGGACGCCTGTTAACCTAAATGGCAGCTGATAACTAAACCATTACAGCCGTTGATTCATCTCTTTCCAGGCTGTATTTACCTGCCAGCACAGGTGCTGAAGACCCCATGTAGGGCTAATGAGAGGGGACAAAAGACTACCCTTTGCAATGCAAAAAATATAGCCTGTTTGAAATATGCCCCCTGGAATTTTTGGGGACAATTAAATGTCCCTGAATTCTTTATTAACATTTTTTTTTTCATTTCACTTCATGAGGTGTCATTAAACCCTCAGGGTTTCCTCTGCTTCTTCATAAAAAAAACACATCTGAAATTCACATGTAAAAATTACAAATAATGTAACACGTTTTTTTGGGGCTTTTCACAAATCACCTTAAATTCCCACATGCAAGAACCTGGAGGCTGAGGTGCATGACTGGGACCTGGAAGGTTGGTGGTTCAAGCCCCAGTTTAGGCACATTAAGATGAATGCGGCCCTGGAGCTGCTGCGCAAGGGAGCATTCACCCCACATCACTCCTGAGCAGGGGCTGGCCCTTGGTCAGCCTTATCAGCCGTGTGGATAAAAAGTCTTTGGATAAAAGCATCAGCTAAATAACTGTAATTTAATGCAAAAACAAAACTGGCGCACGAGAGGTCAGCTGTTCACTGGTGAAACTGTATTCTCACGTGGGCTGAATTCAGAACCATTGCCACCTTTTCCATATGAGCAATGTCTGAAACCCATGTTAGGAGAAGATGTAATATTTTCACGTTTCTTTTTTTTTCTATAAAGGTCATACAAACAGGTTGTTCAAACTAACGATGAAAGCCACAGAAGCGGAGAAAGCAGAAACCGTGGGTCCATTTCTCTCTCTCTCTCTCCCTCTCCCCCTCCCTCTCTCTCTCTCTCTCCCCCATCCCCCTGTCTCTCTCCCCCCTCCCATCCTCTCTCTCTCTCCCTTCCTCTCTCTCCTCTCTCTCTCTCCTCTCCCCCCTTCTCCCTCCCTCTCCTCCCTCCTCTCTCCTCTCCATCCTCCCTCTCATCCCTCTCTCCCTCCCTCTCTCCCTTCCTCTCTCTCTCTCTCCCTCTCTCCCCTTCTCCCTCCCTCCCTCTCTCCCTCCCTCTCCTCTCTCTCCCTCTCTCCCTCTCTCTCCCTCTCCCTCCCTCCCTCCCTCTCTCCCTCCCTCTCTCTCTCTCTCCCTCTCTCCCTCCCTCTCTCTCTCTCTCTCCCTCTCTCTGTCTCTCGCCGGAAAAGTTCTGAAGGAGGAGCTCACCTTCTGAATCGACCACTTCTGCATCTCACGTCCACCTGCCTGCCTGTTAGCGTGGCTAAGTCGTGACTAATCTATTTTCCTTTTGTTGTTGTTGTTGTCTGTATTCTTCAGCTGATCCGGCTGACCTTGCGCGAGTATGCTCACCAAATAGGCTAATTAAGCTCGACCTTGGTAAATGATATATTGGCCCCTAATGTGAAAAGTGGCACCTGCAGTAGGCACATAGCTGCTCCCCTCCCTGCCATATGTACAGATGGGGAGCATGTGTTTTTTTTTTTTAATTTACTTCTGAGGCACAAATTACCCACAATGCAATAGCACCAGAGTACAGATTTGCCCCTAAAATCTTGGGGTAATTCTGTACCCTGGGGTAAATTCCAAGTGGTTTATTTCTTTGGGGGGTGGGGGGGGGGGGGGGGGGGGGGAACTCTTATTTTCAGGCCCTGTAATGGCTTTTTTGTTTTGTTTTTGTAAAATGATTTGCTTACCATCACTATGACTTCTCTATGTTTGACCAACTTACTTTGAATGCACTTGCTGTAAATCACTCTGGATAACAGTGTCTGCAATTACCAAACAGTAAATTGTGGTCTAACTCATTGCTACAGCAGTAACTGCTTGCTGACACGATGCTCTGTAATTCTGCGGAGAAAAATGTCAAGGTAAAATACGTTTCATTCACAGCGACGTGTTACAAAGGTGTAATTACATTGGTGCAGCGATAAAATGTGGGAACACCAAAACTACATTTTTTCTTTCTCATGGGGTGTTCCTTATGCCATGTAGGGGGGGCCTAGCCCCACCCCCGACCTCCCTCAATTCAAACCCTGTACAGCATGTTGTGGACAGCTTTTTTTATAACAGTGCTGCCCTTATATCCACCACACTGAAATATTTTTGGTCATTTTATTTATGGATTGGGAACATTTTAGATACCTGGAGTGTATCTTGTCTGAAAATCACTGTCATTCATTTTATACAGAGTCACAGAGTGTGTTAAGCCTAGGATGGAAACATTTCTCCATGCATAAAATTCAGCTTAAAACATTTACTGTACTACGGTCTGTACCGTATGGAAAGGAATAAGCCATTCATGCAAACATGCATGTTGTTCACATGTTCTACCATATGTATCCAGAAGAAAACTTTACATTTGCATGTCACCCATGGGAATCCTATGACAGTTTGTTTCTGGGAGTTATAATACTAAAGTTATATGTGGGGATTTGTTAGGTTATACTATATAACAAAACTACAAATATGCTTCTGAAATGGTCTGTAATTTCAAGCATATAAAAAAGCAAGATAATACATTCCTTGATGTGATGATGAAGGTTTTCACCTTACTGTGAAGCTTTCATCAACTAAAAACCCATCAAAGATTTCAGCCTAAAAGACGTGTCTTCCTGCACCCTCCACCACCATCTTTTGTGAACTTATTGCAGCCGCAGTGAGCGGGAAATAAAGGAGTGAGAGTTTGGCGCACACGCTACCCATGGCAGCTGCGACTCCACGGCACAGACTCCTCATTAATTTTGATTTCCCTCCGTTTCTTCTGAAAAAAGGAGGGTTTGCGCGTTCAAAGGGGGTTGCATAATATTTGATGGCTCTCTCATTAAAGTCTCCGACGGGCCTCTCCCTCTCTCTCTCACACACACACACACACACACACACACACACAGACATGCACACACGCACACACACACAAACACACACACGCGTACACACACACAAACACACACACACACACACACAGAGACACGCACAGACACACACACGCACACACACAAAACGCAGAAGCTACTCTGTGAGATACAATTACACTTAGTGAGTATGGGCATGAAGGAGTGAGACAGAGAGGGAAGAGGTGAGACAGGGAGGGAGAGAGAGAGAAAGGGATGATAGAGAGGGGGGATAGAGAGGAAGAGAGTGAGTGAGGGACTCATAGGGAGAAGAACAGGAGGAGAAAGTTATATGGATAGAGAAAGAGTGATAGAGGTAGAAAGGAGTGATAGAGATAAAAGAGGAGTTGTTTGTCCTATTTTATTCACTATGATTAGCTAAATAGTATCGTTGCAAGGTTGATGAAATGAAGTTTTGAATTTGAAAGGGAGAGAGAGGGACGTAGAGAGAGAGGTACAGTGAGAGGGAGAGAGAGGGAAGAAGGGAGAGATACAGAGTGATAGCAATGGAGGGAGAAAGAGATAGATTGGGGTTGGGTGGGGGTAGGGAAAAAACATTGGACGTCACTGACTCTCTTTGTTCATCCTCAACATTATTTCTAATTCATTTTATTTATTTATTTTCTTGCGGGGTTTGAAAAACACTGCTTTGCTATGCATAATGTGATTGTTAAAATATGGTCCCTAAGATGTTACATTGTGCAGTTTCTTTTTCCCTGATGGGTATTTTTTTAGGGGGGGGGGGGGGGGGGGGGGGGGGACAACGTGAATCCTTCTGCATAAAAAAAAGGAAAGAAAGCTGCTGAAAAGAAGAAAGTCAAAAACCCAAAAAATCGGCGGCACTCATGCTATAGGGTTTCAGCGGAGACACGGCCGACAGTTGAGAGACGATGACGGTGAACACAACACGTGTTCTGAAAATAGGCCCTTATCACATCTCCAATAGCGATCTGTGTGGCTTTCTGTGGGGGCTCTGCAGCCGCAGGGAAAGATAAAGCAGCAGCTCTCTCATCGGCTGGGAGAGGGGCAGCACTGGGGAAAGGAATAAGGCATTCATGCACAGACACAACAACTGTACACACGCACCATACACACTCACATCACACACACACACACGCACCATACACACTCACATCATACACACACACACACGCACCATACACACTCACATCATACACACACACACGCACCATACACACACACACGCACCACACACACTCACATCACACACACACACACGCACCATACACACTCACATCATACACACACACACGCACCATACACACTCACATCATACACACACACACGCACCATACACACTCACATCATACACACACACACGCACCATACACACTCACATCATACACACACACACGCACCATACACACTCACATCATACACACACACACACGCACCATAAACACTCACACACACACACTCACACACACACACACGCACCATACACACTCACACCATACACACACACACGCACCATAAACACTCACACACACACACTCACACACACACACACGCACCATACACACTCACATCATACACACACACACGCGCACCATACACACTCACATCATACACACACACACATGCACACCATAAACACTCACACACACACTCACACTCACACACACACACACGCACCATACACACTCACATCATACACACACACACGCACCATAAACACTCACACACACACACTCACACACACACACGCACCATACACACTCACATCATACACACACACACGCACCATAAACACTCACACATCACACACACACACACACGCACCATAAACACTCACACACACACACTCACACACACACACACACGCACCATACACACTCACATCATACACACACACACGCGCACCATACACACTCACATCATACACACACACACGCACCATAAACACTCACACACACACACTCACACACACACACACGCACCATACACACTCACATCATACACACACACACACGCACCATACACACTCACATCATACACACACACACGCACCACATACAACACACTCACACACACACACTCACACACACACACACGCACCATACACACTCACATCATACACACACACACACACACACGCACCATAAACACTCACACACACACACTCACACACACACACACGCACCATACACACTCACATCATACACTTACGCACACACACACACACCATACACACTCACACACACACACACGCACCATACACACACACACCATACACACTCACATCATACACACTCACACACACACACACGCACCATACACACTCACATCATACACACACACGCACCATACACACTCACATCATACACACACACACACGCACCATACACACTCACATCATACACACACACACACCATACACACACACATCATACACACACACACACCATACACACACACACCATACACACTCACATCATACACACACACGCACCATAAAACATCACACACACACACACACACACACACACACACACACCATACACACTCACATCATACACACACACACACGCACCATACACACTCACATCATACACTTACGCACACACACACACACACACACACACACACACACACACACACCATACACACTCACATCATACACACACACACACACCATACACACTCACACCATACACACTCACATCATACACACTCACATCATACACGCTCACACCATACACACACACACACGCACCATAGACACTCACATCATACACACACACACACACATTCACAACATGCACCCACATCATACATATACACACACATTCACACAAGCAGGCACACACACACATACCAAAGGCAGGCAAAGACTAAAGAATTCATTTTGCAGTGGAAGGGTGAGCAATCACTTGGTCATTAAAATTTCAGGGGATTCCACTGAGTTGTTTATTGGGCTCCTGGTGACCAGAAATATAAAGGTGGTCTTACAGGCAATGAAGAATAGTGAAACAACCAGCAAAGGGGCGGGGGGCATGTTTAACTCACTGGAAACAAGAAACCATAGCAACCAACACCAACTCTCTTAGCATCAGGTCCCAGGACCAGCCGATGGCAGGGAGACATACAACACAGCTGACAACGAATCTTCATCAGCTTCACGGCGAGCTCAACTCATTTTTCAGTTCAGGAAGACTCGTGCCTGCTAGGCATTTAACATCCCGCCCAATTTTTAGGCCAGCACCAATGAGCTTCCGTATATCATCCAGGCCTCAATGTGAATGGAGAATATCTCCATGATCTCTACCTGGAGTTACACAACCCAATGATTAGAATTTTGCTGTCAGCCCAGCCCTGTTTGGTTACAGAGTGAGTCAATCAATAGGAGAGTGAGGTTTCATAAAACCTATGAAAGGGGCGGAGCGACATATGTTGTCAAACACTCAGTTAACCAATCAAATGCTCTTTTGCGGTTGAAAATAAACATTTCCATTGGTTGAAATAAGTGAACCACTGACAGTCCCAGCCCCCCATCATTAACAGAGCTCCCCGGCATTGACTGGCAGGCAGGCAACACTTGATGGCGATTTTAAACAGCAACCCATTTACGTCACGGCCTCTTGTCGAGCGTTCCTCTTCACCGCAACATTATCAATCTGCTAATGATTTTATCAAGCAGAACACGTCAGTTCAACCCCCCGGTGAGAGCCACTAAGAGCTTAATAACGTATCGGTTTCGCCACTTTCTAACAAATCTGTCATGAGATTTATTACAAACTTCAGTCTCTTAGTCATTTACATATAGCCAATATCATAAGACTTCATTAAATAAATAATCTAGGATCACATCTCCCTCAGATGTTTGTAAATCCAATTATTGCTCTATCAAATTGGATTTCACTCTTATTATTTTTAGCTTTTTTTTTCATTCTCCCTAGCTCTACTGAGATGATGAAATCAGTAGAGTTTTAATATTGGAACTGCAGATAACTGCGTTTCCCTTCATGATTCCCAGTGGCGGACGGCCCGATGGCCACGGACTCTCTCCAGAGTCGGAAAACCAGCTTACACATCAATAACTCTGGAGTCTCGGCGCCAAGGTGCTCAGAGGATGTTTGCACCTGACTAAAAAAAAAAAAAAAACAAGCTTTGTTTAGAAAGATATCAAACTTTGTCAAATTGAATAACACAGAATTGTATTAAATCTATGTATGCTTTAGCATGTATGGAAAGCGATGCAGATCTTTTTATTATCACGGAAAGGTTCACTAGACTATTGACTATGATGTTCTACCAGTTATAGATCACATCCTGTGGACTGAAAATGGTTTTGTGCAATGGTCCAAGTCTGAAAATTGACATGTCAGTGAAACTATGAGTGCTTTGACTGTACAGGTCAATTTTCTCACCTCCCTCTGAAAGGACTTCTTGCATTTGATACACATATGAAGTAACTGCGCTGTTCCTAACATAACAGAAAAAATGAGAGGGCAATATTTCAGCAAACTCCTACATCACAACTCTCAGCTAACATTTAGGCGTATTTGTTTGAGGAGAAGCAGAAAGGAAGTTGACCTGGAGTGGATCTTTTTTTTAAATGGGGACCGGCCAGGCCATCCTCCTTAAGCATTTTTTCCTCATTTATAAAGTTCAAGAGCAGAGAGGGGAGTATAGGTGGAGGAAGATCACAGTGAAGAAGGTTGGAACGGGGTGCTGAACCTAGGGCACATGTGGTTGAGAAGCCTGCACTGCAAAATGAGCTATTTAGTCTTTGAGCTGGTCTTTACAATGTGAAAATGGCAAAGAAAACACTCCTTGCCTGAGCTAATAAAATATATGGAGGATACAGTCAGAGCTGGACAAACGTAGCCCCCCCCCCCCCCCCCAATCAGCACACAGTTCAATTAAAACAGATGAAATAATTAACCCTGTTGGGAGAAATTAAATGCATATAACTTATGCAGAGTAATGCATGATTTATTATTTGACTGTTGGGGATTTCATTTGATTTTGACAATGAAAAAAAGATGGAAAAGCAGAACCTGACCTGACGCCCTGTCACTGATACACACAGATGGAGCATGCTGAAAGTATATCTTTTCTGCTATGAAAAAAACTCTCCCTTACTTCATGTGCCGAGGGATTGTTGATGTTTTTTTTCTGTATATTCTAATGCAATTGAAACGAAAAGAGGAAACAGAAGCATGAGTCTCTGCGGTACTGTGTTTGCTTGGCTTGTAAAGAGAGCCTTCCCATAATGCCGAGCGATGGAGTCTCTAGAGTTTCGGCGTCCACTCTGAATGGGACTCTCACTGATACGCTTTGATACAGCCCCATGGGGTTGGGGGGGGGGGGCTCTCTGGGGGGGAGTGGGGGGGATGAAAACATCACGTATTTGTTCTTTTGCCAACAATGGGGACGAAGGGGCCCTCACAGAGTAGCGTGTACACAAGAAAGAAAAACCAAAAAAACCCTTCAAAGGAACCCCACCCCCCCCCCCCCCCCCCCGATGGACAGCAAATGCATCTAGATATTTACTGAAATAGAAATGTATTATCAAGAGTTTTCCACAATTCACAATATGTGGCCATATATTAAAATAACCACAGTTCTCACATATTACGTTATACAATACTCCTGTGCTATATGATGCACACCCCTCCCGCCCAACCCCCCCCCCCCCCCCCCCCCCCCATGAGCCATGCCGCCTGCTTACTGGCAGAAGTGGTCTCTGTACAAATCTCCCCCAGTACCATAGTGTACCACCAACTATTGCTCTTGGGCATGCCAAAGGAGGACTGTATTTAAACAAAAAATAATGGTGAAATATATGCACAGTTAAACTCACTAATTCATCTATTTCAGAGAGACATTTTCTGTAACGTTCTGTAAATGAACCCTTTCCCATTGCCGTTTTTGCCTTCACTTAACACATCTATTTGAGGAGAATGTAACATTTAAATACAATGTTCTTGTGTTTTTTTTTAACTTCAGCACTAGTACAAAATGGTCTTAGTTCAACAGGTGAGAGGGAGAGTGTGACAGAATGAGCCCAGGTACCCAGAATCGTTAGTGAAAGTAGCCCAGATGCAGACAACACACACACATACACACACACACACACACACACACATACATGCACAAACACACACATACACACACGCACACAAACACAACAGCAGAATGGACATGAACCAAAAGGACACAAAATCCAAAGTCCCTCCTTAAGCTGAACTGTGGAGTGGAAACAGACGAAAGAAATACGGCAGAAAAGGGCACCCAGTTGATCAGATGTCAGTCCAGATCAGTGAAATAAGAGAGGGAGGAGAGGAAGGGAGGGAGGGAGGGAGAGTGAAGAGGAAGGGAGGGAGAGTGAAGAGGAAGGGAGGGAGGGAGAGTGAAGAGGAAGGGAGTGAGGGAGAGTGAAGAGGAAGGGAGGGAGGGAGAGTGAAGAGGAAGGGAGGGAGGAGAGTGAAGAGGAAGAGAGGGAGGAAGGGAGGGAAGGAGAGTGAAGAGGAAGGGAGGGAGGGAGAGTGAAGAGGAAGAGAGGGAGGGAGGGAGAGTGAAGAGGAAGGGGGGAGGGAGGGAGAGTGAAGAGGAAGAGAGGGAGGGAGGGAGGGAGAGAGGGGAGGAAGGGAGGGAGGGAGAGAGGGAGAGGAAGGGAGGGAGGGAGGGAGGGAGAGAGGGAAGAGAGGGAGGGAGGGAGGGAGAGTGAAGAGGAAGGGAGGGAGGGAGAGTGAGGAGGAAGGGAGTGAGGGAGAGAGAAGAGGGAGGGGGGGAGGGAGAGGGAAGAGGAAGGGAGGAGGGAGAGTGAAGAGGAAGGGGGAGGGAGAGGAGAGAGGAGGGAGAGTGAAGGGAGGAGGGAGAGAGGAAGAGAGGGAGGGAGAGTGAAGAGGAAGGGAGGGAGGGAGAGTGAAGAGGAAGAGAGGGAGAGTGAGGAGGAGGGGAGGGAGGGAGAGTGAAGAGAAAGAGAGGGAGGGAGAGTGAAAAGGAAGGGAGGGAAGGAGAGTGAAGAGGAAGGGAGGGAGGGAGAGTGAAGAGGAAGGGAATAAAGGATGCTCAACTTTAGGGTATTCAGGCGGGACGCGACTTTTTAAATTCCACAGGAGGGTGAAACAGGTGAAGCACTAATCCAGCCCAGACTGTGAGCGCTGTACCCATAATCCTGTGCTGAGCTCCACGGGGCCCTTGGGAGAGACACGCTATGCCCTGAGTCACAGATTAGACAGAGTTCGCCAAACTCGTCTCATTATGGCACGCAGCACAGGAACGGCATGATGAGACCAGAGTGCCAAAATCATCGTCCTTTAGCCATAAAATACACAAAACTGAAAGAGCGCATATGGATAAGAAGAAAAACACAAAAAAACTGTCCCCAAACAGCAAAACATAGTTCAGGATTCAAGTTCAGCAGTAAAGAAAAGTTAGCTTTTTTCTCTCTCAAACTACCTTGATTTCTCAAACAAAAATTTTAATTGGTCATGAATAAGGAGAAATGAGAATCTTCATAACCAATTAAAACTCTTGTTTGAGAATTTTACAAGTTGGCAACCATTTATAACAAGTTTAACTTTGAGTTTCGTGAGTTTAAAACTCAGTAAATTCTTTGGTGTTTCTATTGAGGTGCATCGTAATGGTTTAGCACTAGTTTTAGTTACTGATAAACTGTAAGTGCCATTACATCATCACACAACTGTTTTCATTCCCCCCCCCAAAAAAAAACCCTCGCACATGAGCCATTTATCCCACCCCCCAATCCCAATAGCCACTAAAAACTAAAACTATTTCTTCTTAACTTCTTTTTTTTCCTTCGTTCAAGTGGCTTCCGTGCCACTGAAAAGTCATATTTATGCTAATGAGAGAGTCCTCTTTCCCTCCCCCCATCTCCCCACGCACTCCCACATTAATGCCACCGCATGCGCATCCGAGGTAATGCGCTAACGCCATGGCACAGGAGGCAATATCCAGCCTGTTTCATTACCTCCTATATCTTTAATTTCCAATAAATGCCGTAATTAGGGTGGGTTTCCTTGGAGACGGAACTGAAGCCTCACCTCAGTGAGTCTAACAGCAGAAGCCAAATCCGCGGCGAGGTGAAGGCAGTGGAGGAGGACTTTGGGCTTATCCAAATCCCCCCCCACCCCCCCACCCCCCCCCCCCCCCCCCCAGATGTGGGAAAAGGCACGGAATTCAATTATATGGAAATGAAACCCAGAACAGATATGAGTTACGCCTTTCATGGAACAGGCAGAATATCACACACAAGCATCTGTTGAAGCACAGAAATACACCCGCTATATCTGTACGCAGAGAAATATTCTGGCCACAGGGCAAGCATGCACACACACACACAAACACACACACACAAACACATACAGACACACACACACACACACACTCTCAAACACACACAGCAAAACTTACATATGCACATACACCCATGTTTTCACTCTAGCATTAGCACAGAGATGCACGAACACAAAAACTACACTTGCACAAATAACCATTCAAACGCACAAAACACACGCACGCACACACACACAAATTAGCTCATGAATTGTGTGCAAAACCTTGCTTCTTGTGTAGATGTTTCTTCACTCCACCTCTTCTTTCAACACATTAAAAGAAAAAAGGAAAAGAATACAAAAAAAGTAATGTACTAAAAATGAGCTTCTTAGGCATTACACAGAGTCCGGCTTTTTGGGAGTAGATCGGACATGGGGAAGAATTAATCTGACACATTAAAGCAGTGCACTGCGGAGACTCGTGTACAGAGAGGCCATTTACAATCCTGACCTTCATATTTTTTAAATATTCCATTGACCCCCACTTTATTATGCCTTATTTTAAAGAACGCCGCGGCTTCCTCTCTCACTCCCGTGCTAAAGACCCAACTCTGCAGGAAGAGAGGGAAAAGACGAATGATTTATATGACTACAGGACCGGCCGTCTCTCTCTAATTCACACAACAATACTGTAATCTTCCCTCTGCTTCTTCTTCCTGGCCATCAATAAGAATTCATTTACTTTTCCTCACATTAAAGGGTGAAATACAAAGACAGTGATATAAAAATGATACAGTCACTTAATGGGGTATAAACAATAAAGTAGGACTTCCATGTGTTAAGCAATTCTTACTCCTATTTACTCCCTAATTTAGGACAGAATACATTTGTCACTATTCTCTATCATGATTTTTTTCATTTAATGATCATTCTTTTTGATCATTCTTTGAAGGTTTTTTTTTACTTGAACTTATTTGGAAGAATTAAAATGCTTTCAGAAAATCTAGGGAACATTCATTGTAATGTCTTCTCAAAACCAAATGGAAACCTAACTGGAATGTTCCCCCAAGGTTAAAGAAACGTTCTGTGAGCTGGGGGGATTCTGAAGGCTGGCGGCAACACTATGATGAGTTAATAATGAATTTGACACGCTTTATTGGAGGTCCACTTCAGTCAGGCTCCTCCAGGTTCCACAAGCATGCACTCTGCAATTCGATTGGTGTGGCCAGGCATCAGTGGGTGGGATGCTGATGAAGGTGGGCAGTGTGATTGGTGAGGTTTGAGGTCAGAGGGTGGGACTATGAAGGTGTGCATTCTGATTGGAATGACCTGAGTTCAGTGAGTGGGATGCTAATGAAGTAATCTACTGTGAGTGGTGGGGAGTTGAACAGATGTGGGGAATACAGGGATTCAGCTGACCTGGGGTTTGGGGGTTCCAGGTTCAGTGGTTCAGGGATGGAGATAGAGGATGTAGGCTCTGCCTCTAAGGCAGGCATGCAGCAGACCAAAGACTGAGATGTTCTAAGGCAGCACACTCTTATCTACATTAAAAGCTGGTCTACCTCCTTTAATCTCTCTCTCACACACTTTCATTCTCTCTCTAGCTTCCTCTCTCTCCCTCGCTCTCTCTCTCTCTCATCTATTCCTTTACTGTTGCTCTCCCAACGCCTGACTGTCCTGGTTGAGATTTGAAAACCCAGGACTGTCTGTATAAAGGTCACAAACCCCAGTGACTGTGCAGCAGCCAAATGCCCCCCCCCCCCAGTTTCCTCGGTCCTCTCTCAGGTTCCTGTCTCTGTTGGGGCCGATCTGAGCTGTGCCGTTGTCCCCCTCCCAGCTGTCTCAGAGCCCAGACTGGAGATACTGCCTCTGGGAGTTTAGCTCCTGCGCCAGACATGTACGATGCTGAGGTCAGGCCACAGTGACTCAAACAAACAGCGCTCTGTAAAAAGATCTTGACCAAATCTAAGAGTCCAGATGGTGAGATTTACAGAGATCTCAACACGCGCTCGTCTGACTGTTTTGGAACAGCCGTCCCTTTTAGCAGTAATTGCCAAACCAGGGATGCTTGGACGTTGGTTAGACTCTCAGAGGGTCTTTCTCGTAAGTGTGATGTACTTTATTACACTTCCTTTCTCTATTCAACCACCTCCCTGTATCTTTCATATTCTATCACACATACGCATCACTTCCTTTTCCTGCACCTTCTCTGAGTTGATCTGATTAGTTAGAAAATATAATTTCAGCCCCACAGTTGGTCAGGCTTATCACTCTGAATTTTTCTGCTTTCACCAGACTTATACAAGAGCAGTATGCCAAGAGCTTATCAGACTTACACTAGAGCGGGTGACTCAACACCTTGTTTCACCTGGGGTGGTCCCATGCACAGCAAAATGTTCAGTGTTAAGTCAACACTTTTCAGTGTTGGTTCAACACTGATAGAGTATATCTGATCCTGCTCCTATGAAAGTGAGAATCATATGAAGTCTGTCAGAGTTAAATTAACACCAAACATTTAACTGCGATCATTCAGCCCCTTTTGAAATCTGACATATAAACTGTAGTATTCCATTACTGTGAAGAAAAATTTGTTTCACATAGTGACGTAACCCCCACCCCCCACCCCCCATCCCCCACCACCACCATCCTCCTCAATACAATTCTTATGGTTAACAATTATCTCACTCATAGGACTCCCTGTGTACAGTGTGTCCTGCATTAAAGCCTCTGGAAATACAAATATACCCTTACCCTTCTCCCCCGCTGAAGGGGAGGAAGCCATGCCGGATAAGGGGTGTTTCCCCCAGGGGACAGGCTCGTCCCGGGCATATGGCTGGAGGCGAGGGAAAGCGCGGTTAAGCCGGCTTACATGCTACTGCGCCGCGGGGTCGAGTGCCCGATCAACGGGCCGGCTGTGGGATGAGCAGAGCCCAGCTGCTGACCGGGACCAGGGTGGCATTCTCTCCATTACATCTTTGTTTCTGCACACATCCGCATTAAAAATGCAGTGCCATTACGGCTCTGTTACTGCACACATCCCCATTAAATATGCAGCGCCATTACGGCTCTGTTACTGCACACATCCCCATTAAATATGTAGCGCCATTACGGCTCTGTTACTGCACACATCCCCATTAAATATGCAGCACCATTACGGCTCTGTTACTGCACACATCCACATTAAATATGCAGCGCCATTACGGCTCTGTTACTGCACCCATCCCCATTAAATATGCAACGCCATTACAGATCTGTTACTGAACACATCCCCATTAAATATGCAGCGCCATTACGGCTTGTTTACTGAACACATTCCCATTACATACGCAGCGCCATTACGGCTCTGTTACTGAACACATTCCCATTACATACGCAGCGCC
The DNA here is from genome assembly GCA_019788955.1 of Albula glossodonta. Taxonomy (NCBI): domain Eukaryota; kingdom Metazoa; phylum Chordata; class Actinopteri; order Albuliformes; family Albulidae; genus Albula; species Albula glossodonta. Next base: position 429,632 of record JAFBMS010000005.1, read on the forward strand.
ATTACGGCTCTGTTACTGAACACATTCCCATACATACGCAGCGCCATTACGGCTCTGTTACTGAGCACATCCCCATTAAGTATGCAGCGCCATTACAGCTCTGTTACTGTACACATCCCCATTACATACACAACGCCATTACGGCTCTTTTACTGAGCACATCCCCATTAAGTATGCAGTGCCATTACAGCTCTGTTACTGTACACATCCCCATTACATACACAACGCCATTACGGCTTTGTTACTGAGCACATCCCCATTAAGTATGCAGTGCCATTACAGCTCTGTTACTGCAGAAATTCCCATTACTTACGCAGCACCATTATGGAGCTATTACTACAGAAATCCTCAGTATATATGCAATGCCATTATGGATCTGTTTCTGCATATAATCCCCATTAAATACACAGCACCATTATGGATCTCTTACCGTACATATTTCCCATTAAATACGTAATGCCATTACGGATCTGTTGCCAAAATCCCTACGAGAAAATAATGAAGATTGAACTGTCAATTTTACGACTTCCTCCTAAAACAATTGCCTACATGTGTTGACATAATATTCTCTTGCTTATATTACAAATTTGATGCAGCTATTCCGCTCAAGAAGTCACAGAGCAAATTAAGGACCTGTGCTTCTTCAGTTCTGTGAAGTCCTCCTTCTGCTTCTGTGGCATTTGAGCGTTTCTCTGTGTGAAATCAGAAAGTAAGCTCGACTCTAGTGGGCCTTGAATTAATTATTATTCCATTAAAGATGCACAAGAGTAAGTGAGATATCAGCGTCTCTGATATGTGTGTTAGAGTCCATGAGGACGCAGCGCAGTGAGCAAGCTTTTGAGGAGGAAGAGACAGGGTAATCATGGTTTATGAAACATCACTGCCGGCCAGCTGGGCAGGACGGAGACAGCGGTAACACTCATGGAGACACACAGAACACGCTGGCTTGGAAGCCTCCGTCCTCCTGTTGGGCTCTAGCAGCTTCTCTGTGTCTGAAGACACACAGGGGACAGATCAAGCCCGTATTATAATAATAATAAGAAGAAAAATAAATAATAATAACAATAATATAGTATGGTATACTATTACAATAGTTGTGGTACTAGTTGTACTTGTTTGTATTACTATTATAATAATATTGTTACTGTTGCTTTAGTAAATATCTATAAATATGTTACAGTACAGGAGGTTAATTTGCATCATCCATCAGTTACGTTTCACACCTGGGTGATGCATGGCAGCCATTTTGTTTCAGAGAAATCACCACACGTCAACTGGAGCGAAGAAGCGAGGCTTCATTTAGCCAGTTAAAGTGGGGGGTAATCAGATGGCCAGGCTGCGAGAGTCGGAATGGGAATGATGCCAGACTCTGGGTAGTATTGCATACCCTAGTATTGGTGATGGTTGCCATGGGATCCTTAATTACCAAGCCTCCAGCGGCACAGTGTCCCACAGTGTCAACCTTTCATCAGAGTACTCATCTTCTGTTTGGCCCTGGGGGAATTTATTTTATTTATATTTATGTTTTAACAGAAAATCAGCCAGGAAAAAGTGAGCTATGTGATTATGTATGTACATGATTTTTTTTTTTTTGCCGTGTTCTGATGATTTTTTTTTTTCTTTTTCCTGTTTTTTAAAAAGTTTTTAAGTTTAATAACCCCATAAGGGTCAGTTTGTATTTCTTTGTCTGTTTATTTTTTTAAGCTCATTTTATTTATTTGATCTTGTTGTGAAGTGACCTGGGTTGTACGCATGAGGACAGCTTATTGTATTGTATTGTGTTGTACTGACCCTCTTCAGCAAATAGAACTGATATTAATTCATTTCTTCACTGCAAAAAATGATATCTTAATAAATATTATAAACATAAATTGAGACAGCATCTCTTGTTCTTCTGGTTTTAAGGGGTCTTTTAGCAATCAGCATTTTGCCTCCAATATTAGTTTTATAAATTTAATATGACTTTTCTTGTTTTAAGAAACCTTATCAAGTAATTTTTGTGTATTCCATTGGCAGACAGTTCAGCTTATGTAAAATACACCTTTCACAAATCATGCATAATTTTCCAGTTTTTATTTTTTTGTATGTGAATTTTTTTTGTCCAATCGTTGATAAACCAGGTTTCCTGAGTGCAGCACATTTGGTCTTCACTACAGTTTGGCTCTCCGTGGAGCACAGGCGCAGTGCAGGCGTTAGGATTATTGGACCCGGGGGGGTTCGCGGGGTGGGCCGGTGGTGGTGGGATGGGGGGCGCAAGATCCCAGTCAGAGAGTTACATAAGGCCGGCCTGCACCTCTCCGGGGTAACCCCCAAATCCGCGCACAGCTGCCGGCTCTAATTGGAGCTCTTCGCTTCCTTTCATGTTCGCAAACAAACAATTTTATTTATTAATTTTCCAGCTTGTATCTCCTATTTGTGCCAAAAAAAGAAAAGGAGAGGGAAAAAGCGGCGTCTCTAAGTTTCTGTCCCTGTGGATCAGCATATGCTTCACAACTCTCGATGGAACGCACACATTTTTCACCCCTTTATTTATTTATTTGTCTATCTGTCTGTGTGGTATTTTGTGCCAATTCAATATATTTTCTAATAAAAACGCAGTAAACCTCTTAGGGTTATAAAAACCAGCTTCCATTGCCCATCACCCTCGCAGAAATGAAATATATTGAAATGAAATATATTATCTAGATCAGGACTGTACTGCGGCTCTTCACAACGTATGGGTGAAGATACTGATGCTTTTTCTGATATTGCAGTATTAAAAAAATAAAAACTTTGCGGTGAAATATATTTATCGTTATAATTTCCATATATTCATATGTTTGTATATTACCTTCTGGGCCATGATTGCCTTGAAAAAGAGCTTTAATATCTCAGTGAGTCCATTGTGGTGCGATAGGGGATAAATGAAATGAATGAGCGATATATTGCAGTGTGCTCTGTTTGTGTGAGGGCCTGCACCTCCCCCAGCAGCAGACAGCGTGTGGTGCAGGAATGCAGGCTGCAGCCCTGACTGAAGCAGCTGGGCAGGGGTTTGGTCTCAGGTCTAAGGAGTGGCACCATCCTTGCTCCATGTGTGGACACAGAAACTCAAAGACCTCACGCCGTGGTGAAAGCAAGGCTCAAACCATCATTCTCATCCAAGAAAAAAAAAAAAACCAACCGGTCGAACATGAGACAAGGCGTGATAAGGAAAGGTCAAGTGCGTATGCCAAAGAAAAAAAGCCAGATTTTTAATTTTTAACAAACATTTATTAATATCAACAAAACAGGGATGAACCAACTGACCTTGGTTATGACCTCTCCGTACAAGCTACAAGGCTCTCTTAGGGTGATGTTTCGAAATGTTTGTTGGGAAAGTTAATATTAGCTTATATGGTGTGTGTGTGTGTGTGTGTGTGTGTGTGTGTGTTTGCACCTGAGCTCTCTTTACAATGCGGAGTGTGGGTAGCGGGCTGCCGCGGGTTCTCTGGCTGAGACCTGAGGGCTTTGTAGAGCACGGACATCAGCGGCACCAGTGACAGTAGCTGCAGAACCAGCGCCGGCAGCGGCCCGCGGCTCTGCATCTCCCCCCCACCCCCTCCCCCACTCCCCCCAGCACATCATCATCACCACTGATCACACCGCCGGCTTCAAAGCCAGTCAGCAGCTGCCCGACACGGCCAGCCTGACAACTGCTTACGCTGTCCCCCTTCAAATCTGTCAACTCCGGCGCAGTCAAATTACTGTCAGGGGGAGTGAGGGATCTGAGGAGGGGGAGGGGTCGGAGGAAGGGCGGGGGCTGGGGTGGAGATGGGGCAGAGACATGCATGTGCGAGCACATGTGTGTGTGAACCTTAGGAACCAGTGTGTGAGCCTGTGTGTGTGTGTGTGTGTGCATGTTTGCGCCATTATATGTGTGTATTCCTGCGTGTGTGTGTGTGCACATGTGTTTGTGTGTGCTTTGTATGTGTGTGTGTGGATGTTTGTTTGCATGGCTGTGCATGCACTTATGGTACCTGTGTAAGTGAACCTGTGTGTGTGTGTGTGTATTTGTGAAGATGTGTGTGTGCACACATGGGTGTTTTTGTCTGGGGGTTGGGGTGGGGGTTTTGTCATATTTGTGACATATATCAGTCCTGAGTCTCCTTCCTCTCTGACATTCCGGAGCATGGCCAGCCTGCAGCAGAACCCAGGGCCCTCTCTCACCCAGGTAATTCCCCTGGTCCTATCAGCCCCTCTCATCTCTCAAATGCCCTCTACACTTCAGCTCAGTCTCCTCGTCACCACGGGCGACGTTCGGGGGGGGGGGGGGGGGGTTGTGGAGCGGTGAGGAAAAAGAAAATGAAATGACTTTTCAGGGCCCTGTCTCAAAAAAAAAAATTGGTCCGCCGCTTTTTTTTTTTTTTGAAACAGGCGACGTTACCGCAATTATCGGTGCTCACGCAGACCGTTGCCAATGGATTAGGTTTTAATTCTGGGTCCACAATGACAGAGCTGAGCCAGACACGCTGGTAAATTAATGCTAAAATTTCAAGGTTCTTCTGTCGTAGAGCGGGCGTTTTTCTGACGAAGAGCCTGGGCCCCCCTGCTGTGAACGCATGGTGTTATTGTGTTTGGTCTTCGCCGAGTGTCCTCGTACCCCGCCGCGAAAATGGGATCCGATTTCCTTACGCTTGAGACCGAAAATGAATGTAAGCAACACGAAGAAGTACACGGGAACAGCTCAAGTGAAAATGCATCCCTTGACAAAAAATAAAAGCAATAAATACAACAAACGACCGGACCTGACCCTCTGCTGTGGGTTTAAACAATGCACAACCTCTCACTGTTCACTTACAGTTACCCGATCAATAAATCAGGCAATGAAAGCCAAACCAAGTCTTTAAAGCAGTCATTTATCAATAATTTGCATTAACAAACACTCAATAATCGGCTGTATTCGAAAACCACCGGCACTGCCGGCCTTCAGGTCCCAGGAACGAGCCTTCTGCGCAAGGGTATTGTTTTTCTCGTCCCCCGACAGCGAGATGCACCTGGTTGTAAACTAAAGTGGGTTTGCCGTGCCCGTTAGCAGGGCTGTCCCGAACGCTTCTGTGTCACTGGAGTTGTTGCCATGACGATTGATAATTAACAGCTGTCCACGCACACTCTGGACTTTGATCCAGCCGCGGTTGATGCAACCCTGTACAGTAAACATCAGCCCTCAGAGCTGTGTCTTGTCACAGTTGCATTGCCATGCTCGCAAACAAATTGAGGTGGAGTCGTACTTTCTCTGTCTCTCTCTCTCTCTCTCTCTCTCTCTCTCAGTTGATCTCTCTGGCTATGATCTTAGATCTGAAGACCTCAGCATTCAGTTAAAGTTCAAACCTACAGAGATTTCTTTGTGGTTACACTTCTGGATTGGGATGTTTTAGGAGTTATCCAGACTGTAAATGGTCCAAACATGTCTGTCACTCATATACACAGCATCTTAAGTCTGGAATAGGATATAGTCTGACCTCCAAATATCATGGTGCTACCCTCAGGCCCAGTTCCCCTGGCATGGATAAAGCTTAGTCCTCGAATAAAATTCCCATAGCAACTGGCCGTTCACATCTGACCATCTGACCCCTCTATCTGATTGGCTAAATAATCCCTTGCAATCCCCACACATGTTGATTTCACAGGTCGTCGCTGCAAGACAGAATTGAATTCTCAGTTGACCTGGTGAAATGAAGGATAAATAAATCAAAGCTTTCGCTGAAGATTCCTTCCAGGCCAGGGCTGGTCTTCACCCATGCCTGAGAAACCCACAAACACATCCAGACACATCGGACGCCCAGAGGAATCCAAAGACCAGAGACAATATACATCTGGAAATTAAATCAGCAGTTAAAATTAATCAGGTTATGGTGCATATCCACAAAACTACAAATATGTTTCAGAAGTAATCTGTGTGTTTTTAACCATGTGAAACATGACAATATACCCCTGGATACCGATGGTTTTCTCCCTGCTGGGAGGCTCTTTCCAGGGCCTCATTGTTTTGTCCATCTCAACTGCAACTCTCTCAGATATCTGCCCTGACCAATCACAGATCAGCAACTTCTCTTGACCATAGGGTCAGTGAATGGACAGAGGGCCCGAATGGTCACTCTATGTGTAGCCAGGGCTCAAAGCCATTAAGAGTTATTGGGACATGTTATGCTTTGGGACACTCATGTGTTGAAGTGGTGGGCTCTCTCTGTCTATTTTTATACCCACAGAGAATTTCTATTCACAAAAATTACAAATGCCGAGGGAGATTCTCTCCTACTTCATCGCTGTCTTTGTTCAGCTGCATGGTAACTGAAGGCTGAATTTAATTTACTCGCTTAAAACGAAGTCCCCAGGAAATAAACACACCTGTGCCTGAGCAAGCTACTGTTAAAAAAAAAAACATAATTACAGCATTTTGACCCACGACACAAAACACTAAATTCAGGAAATGCATCAATTTTCTGTGACAGTTTTGATAGCAGCGTTTAAATAAGAAGAAAAATGTAGAATGATTTAGCATTAGCGGCCGAAGCGGAGGGAAATATGATGACTATGAGGACAACGAGCCAGGCGACGCTGAGGCAATGCGGTGACCTTTGACCCCGCCACCCACCCACCGTCACTGCCGATGACATCACCGAGGCCCAGGGCTCAGGGGCACAGCTGGGCACGTCGCCTCTCACTGAGGCCGCTCAGCTGGTTGCCGTGGCAGCGGCGGCAGTGTTACCGTGCGTGGTGTGCAGCTAGGCCAGACCGTCCGACCTCCCGACGTCTGTATCAGCAATTAATTACAGCTGTGTCTCGCCGTTGTGACCTAGCTGGGCCCCACATATGTGTGCCTGTGGACACACGTAGTCGTGTCCTGACAACACACACATGAACATACAAACATACACACTCATACACACAGCTGGACACACACATACACAGACACACAGATACATGGACACACACATACACACATGGAAACACACAGATACATGGACACACACATACATACATGCACACATGCATACACAGACACTTGCCTTGCACACACATGAACATGCACACACACATACACACATTCGCATACACACAAACACGCACACACAGACTCACACACATACACACATACATGCACAGACAGATGCCCATACACACGCATGCACACAGATTTACCCACACACACAAACACACACAAATAGATGCCCATACACACAGATGCACACAGATTTATCCACACACACAGAGACACACACACATACACCCACACAGATAAACAAATACACATTTTGTTATGCATCTGCACACACGCTCACACTCACATACACACATACACACTCAAAGACACACTCATAAACCCCGGTACAGTAACACACACGAACACTCAAAAGCATACACTTATTCACACACATACATATACACCTCAGAACAGTTACACACATGTACACTCGCACACATACACACACACACACTCTCACATATACATCTCAGTACAGTAACACACACACAAGGACACACACACACACACTCACACAAACACAGACAGCTCCACATGGCTGGCACCGTGCAGTAAGCAGGCGATGAACAGGAGACTGGTGTCTCCCATGACAGTCTGTGGGGACCGAAGGGCTCACAGTGACACTGAGCAACATAATCACCCCTAACAAGCCAGGGATCTGTCCTGCTGGCCACCGCACAGGACTAACCCAGGTGAGAGGGACCGTCGAGACACAGAGCTAACTCTGCCCCTCCACACGGACACTTTCCAAATCCACATTTTTAATCATCTCCTCGTTCTATGCAAGGTCTTACAATATGGGATGAAAGTTTATTTATTTATTTATTTTATCTTTTTAAAAGAAAAACCTTGGGGACAGGGTACAAACATCTGAAAGCTTTAATGCACCGCCATAGTCCTGTTCCAAAAAGCCTCCTCAAGGCACCTGACCAAGGTGTTGCCAAAAAAAAAAAAGTAAGTGAGTGTTGCTAAAGGAAAAAAAAAGTGGAAAAAGTAACACATGTATCTGCTAATTAATCAACCACACAAAGGGATAAAATGGCTGACTTTAGTGGTGGCGGTGGAGGAGGGGTGTAAATAACCCAGAGGTGGGGGGAGACTGAGTGGGGAAGGCTTATAACCCCAGATAAAGGGTTTTACTTCAATTACAGACGGGGGGGGGGGGGGGGGGGGGGGGGACTCTGCTGCTTAGGATTCGGCACACGGCGGTGGTAATTTGTCAGCTCTGGAGAGCGCTGTAATAGTCGAGTAATGGCAGAGCTTTGAAGAAGCACAGCTTTCCCAGACACCAGGGGGGTTTGGGGGGGGGGGGGGGGGGAAAAAAAAGGTGAAAAATGTCCGCCGATGGATCCTGAAGGAGCCATACATCCTTGTTAGCCCCCCCCAGCAACCCCCCAGCCCCTCCTTTTCCATTGCCGGGAGCCCAGACGCATCCCGCTTAACGGTTATTATGGCATCAAGATGCCCTCAGCCCGATGGAGCCCGCCCGCCCGCCCACACGCGCACGCGCAAACACGCTCACTAAAACCACAAAAATAAAAAACAAGCAGCAGTACTCCGCATGCGTGCACGCACCTAAGAGCGCGTCCTTGCACATGCGTACACCAGCAGCAAACTCTCTCCTACAGGCCTCAAGGCCTCTTCTAGGGGAGAATTGGAGCTGTGGAACCGTAGCCCCACAAGTCGTACTTCACATGTGGGTGCAGCATACACGGGCAGAATCTGCCACATGCACAAGTGAAATAGTTTGCATGGGCACTGCACATTAGTCGACTAACATGATCAAAGCTCTCGGACGGCAGAATCCCACCAGGTCAGAACGCCTCGCGGGCTTCGCTGTCATACCGACCCACTTGATCAGTGTGTTTAGATAATTCCTGGAACGATCGCTAAAAAACTCAGGTATAAGCCTCCAGCATGTGCATTCCTCACATTCTCTGGGAGTTCCTCTGATGTCATCTTGACGTCATGTGAAAAAAAAAAAAAAAACCTTGTAAAAAACTTGCAGGAACAGCCTTAGTCCAACATTCAGCTTTGTTATTCGAGTTAAAAGAGAATTAAAAATGTGCATGGTTATTCATGCTCACTGGCTCCTAACGTTAACTCACAACAGCCAGTGTGCTACAATGCCTGCTAACACGATGGCTTTATTTTTCCCAAGCACTGATCTCGGCAATATGCCCTGTGGAAGGAGCCCATCGCCCATACATGTGCCAGTTATGTTTATGTTTATTTCACTTCAGAAGCTCAAACTACTCAGCTACTTGCTTCCAAAGAGAGGCAGACAATGACAACGAGTGGTTTTGCCTCAGACCATTTCTGTTCGAGGTTCCCTGGATTTGGGATTCCTTTTGCGATTCAATCCCCCACCGAAAAGTCAACGAAGGCTGATCGATCCTTATTTTAAATATGAACCAATAAAATCTGTCACCCGACAAACAGAGGAAGATAAGGCCCAGCATGCTTTGCACATTAGTTCCCATTCACCTCACTAGGAAACTGGATTCCTTTTAAAAACAGCGCATGTCGAGATTGCTGTTGGCCTCTGCAAACATAGACGGTATTCCCTTATCAAATAATGACTCCTTAGCGGAGTTGAATAACAGACTAAATCGATTTTCTTTATTTTTGCTTTTCTCATTTGACCAGAGAGTGATCATCTTTTTTTTCTGACAGCTGAAAATATTGATTAAACAATACATTTAATTTTATTAATGTATTTATACATGAACACCTCACTAATGAACCTTCAGACTATTGACTCTTAATAATGCCATCATACGTCTGGAATATTATATAAATATATATCTATATTGCTGGAGCGCGCTCCTTTTATCCATTATAGTCTCATTTCCTTTGTCTAGGCTTATCAATCTGCAGACATAAACTTCCTGGAGACTCCTGGCTGCCCCCCAACAGAGTGACTTATCAGCTCTGAGCACAGACACCTGGCTGTGTGTGTGCGTGTGTGTGTGCGTGCGCATGTGTGTATGTGCGTGCATGCGCATGTGTGTGTGTGTGCGTGTGTGTGTGTGCGCGCATGTGTGTGTGTGTGTGTGTGCATTTGTAATGTGTGAGTGAGTGTGTGTGTTAGTGCGTGTGTATGTGTGCATGAGTGTGTGTGTGTGTGTGTGAGTTACTGTACTGAAGTACATGAGTGTGTGCATGTGTGCGTATGCAGGGCAGAGCTGTGAGTGTGTGTGTGTGTTACTGTACTGACGTTTATAAGTGTGTGTGTGTGTATGCAGGACAGCGCTGTGAGTGTGTGTGTGTGTATGCAGGGCAGCGCTGTGAGTGTGTGTGTGTGTGTGTGTGTATGCTGGGCAGAGCTGTATGTGTGTGGTGTATGCAGGGCAGCACTGTGAGTGTGTGTGTGTGTGTATGCTGGGCAAGAGCTCTGTGTGTGTGTGTGTGTGTGTGTATGCTGGGCAGAGCTGTGTGTGTGTGTGTGTGTATGCTGGGCAGAGCTGTGTGTGTGTGTGTGCGCGCGCGCTGTGAGATAGATGTGCAGAGATGACTCTGAGTGAGTGTGCTCATCTATCCTTGCACGGTACCTCATTCAGATATAATGAGTTTGCCGGGGTGACCTCACCTTCCCGCTTCAGACAGCTGATTAAACACCACGCTGCACCAGGGGACTGAGCAGCACCACTATCCCTCTCTGTCTGCCTCCTCCGCAAGAGCGCCAGAGTTATTCTGCTCTAACTTTCCACAACTTCCTGCTTTTTCATGCCGTCACTGTTACTGTGAAACCCGCATTCACAACTGACAAAAATAGCCGGTACGGCGTGAGACGGGCTGTGGCAAGCCTGAGTGAAGAGAACAAAAGCAAGGCGTTGACTTCCAGACGTTTTTTTTTTTTTTCAAAGCATGCAATTTCTCTCTCATTTTTGCTTTCACCTGCATACATCGGTAAACACAATGGATGCTCTCTCTCACCTGGTTTCAGCCTCCATGAATCCTTTCCCCTGTCAGAGTGCGGGGCGGACTTTAACGCTTAGTAATTGATTTGGAGACACTTCTGCTTCCATGGGGAGTGCCGGGTCCTCAGCTTTTGCACTTCATAATGACTGCCTGTAATAGACGCTGCTCCAGCTGCTTTCGGAGTGATTTCAAAGAGACTGTCCCGTGTCAGTGAACTTGTGTCTTCGTCTTTATTTAATTTGATAAAAAAAGAGGTAGATGGCCTCCAAGAGATTACAAAACCTGCTTCCATACTGCTGAAGCATTTGTGAGTGGGACAGCATGCAAACTAAGCAAATATACAACACTTCTACAGAAGCTGATCAGAGGTATGGTTCAGAGATGTGCTCATTTCTATTCCTACATTACTGAAGTGGTAGCTTGTTTTTTTGTTTTTTTTCGTAAACGTTCACAGAAAGTGTAGTGAAAGATCCTCGGCCCGCTTGATTCCTGTCAGAACGTGAGGAGGTCGTGGCAGTTCCACACGCCTCGGTGTTGACGAGGCTTCGCTCTGACGAGGGGAAACCAGGCAGCGACCAGCAGGTGCCTATCCGGCGAGCGGGGCTTACGAGCCCCGGGGTTCTGCTTTATTTATTGCCATTAGCACGCGCCGGGGCTGCTGACAGTGTCCTCCGGCCCCTCGCCCCAACCCCCCCCCACCGCCACCCCCACCCCCTCACTGAGCCCCAGCTGTGCCCGAACCGTGGTGGTGGCCGTAGGCCCCGACAACCCGATCATCATGCTGTGCCTTCATCATCAAAAGCCGCTGATACGGCTGTGTAAATATGCAGCCCCCCCAAACACACACACACACTCACACACACACACACACACACACACACACACACACACACACACAAATGACTATGAGCGCGCAACACGCTCACACCCTCACCACCCGCAGATCCATTCCCCCCCCCAACCCGGCCTGCTCTATCCAATTCCCATTCCTGCGGAAAGAGAGAGAGTAGGAGAGTGAGAGAGAGAGGGAGAGAAAGAGAGTGAGAAAGAGAGGGAGAGTGAGAGAGAGAGTATGAGAGGGAGAGAGAGAGGGAGAGAAAGAGAGTGAGAGAGAGAGGGAGAGTGAGAGAGAGAGTGTGAGAGGGAGAAAGAGAGAGAAAGGGAGAGAGGGCGAGCATCTCTCTTTGCTGTACGCTTGAGTGTGCCGCGTGGTTGCCGTAGAAACCCCCAGCTTGCTTGGGCCTTTGTGATGATCAGCTGCTGCTCTCCTTCCTGCCGCCCCACGCACGACGGGATGCACGCGCTTTGCACACGCAAACGCTCGCATGCGTTATGGGGCGCAAGTACATCAACCCACAAACTCACATGGCAAATCACAAACAGTCACACAGCACAGCAGCGTAGCATACACACAAATACAAACCCACCATGAGTATGTATGAACTTACCAACACACACATAAACACAGCTGGACACAAACCTTTCAGTCTTATTCATGATGATATATGATCTCTCCTCCTTAGCTCTGTTTCACAGACACAAATTCTCACATAAAAAATGTAAAAAAACATACACACTCACTGTATTTTTAGATCCACCCTGCATGTATCGAACCATGTATTGTGAGTTTGCATTCGATATTTCTCTCCGCTGAGAGATGTGTGACTGTATGAGATCCACACTCAGAAGTGAACCAAATGCCCACCGGAATCAAATACAACAGGGGATTTTAATAAAGTAAAAATGGGCTTGCCAAAATTTAATAAAACACACACAATCCATCATCACCCCACTATCCTTTACACTTCTCCCCCTCCCTATTCATCTTTCTGTTTCTCTTTCTCTGTCTCCCTCTCAGATGAATGACATATGAAATTAATGACTGGTACGCTTGGGGCATGTTCATTTTGGAAAACTCCTGAAACCCCCCATCCTGATTCAGAAAAATAAAGAAGACTTCGGTGTTTATTGGGTGTTTTTGCTCAGTGTGTCTCAGTTTCAGTTTTTCTGTGTTTTTCCTCCCGTCTTTGCGGGGGCGCTAATCCGGCGGTTATCTGGGGCTGCAGCATCGCTAGCGCACGAGGCCGGCCATGCCTTATCTCATATCACAGCCGATCAGCGCCGATCTGCGCTGTGCCGGGCCTACCTGCTGACAGCTCTGCCCTATTACAAACCCCCCACCCCCCCAAAACATTCCCCCCTGCCCACCGCCAGCGTGACCTCTGACACCCCCCAGACGTGCGGGAGCTTGACCAGCAGGACTGGGAAAACAGCTGACACTGAGTACCACCAGAACATTGGGGCAGGTTGAGTCGGGCTCACGTTTGGTTGTGAGGTGATGTTTTGAGCACGGCGGTGAACATGCCATTTCTCCAGAAAGCTGTGAAAGTGACTGACAAAAACTTACCTAACGATACCTCCTGAAGGCTAAAATGTAGTCATGAAAAAAAAAATCGTAGAGGATACGTCACAATTCATTATGACAATGTTCCAAATGAAATTTTTGAAACAGCATGTTTAATGTTGCTAACATCCCTGATTAAGATGAAAATGGTGAAGAGAGAGGTTATGTTGAGGGTGGTACTGGGGCATAAACTGTTCAAAATACAGGCAAGAAATGCATATTACATATGAAATACATGATTAAAATGCTCATTTCAAAGGCATTTATTTGAAATACTGAACATCCCTAACGGCTATGTATTGAGAACCAATAGCTGTGACCTGGACAGCTGACACGATGACCCACTTATACAAAACCTTATACCATGTACAGAACACTGTTCACCATAGCAACACCTGTCCTGATGTCTATTTGTAAGGCTCATAATGTTCATTTACCTACCAGTCTCACCTGGATTTCATGCTTTTCATGTATTTAAACACATGTACAGTTTGTATGAGATTAAAGTTATATTTTGCTAAATGATGCCCTCTAATGGTGAAATTCCTAAGACAGGATGCAGCACAACTATGCCTACAGCTTAGGCCAAGATTTAACTCCTCTCCTAAAACGCCTCTAAAGCAATGATCTTATACCAAAGCCTGCACCAAAATTACAGAGAGATTATCCTCCCACAAACTTCCACTTCAGTTTATTTCGAACATGATTTTTATTGGATGTTGTAAAATTAACAATTCACAGAGATAAAAAAAAAATTTCAAATAAAACCTGAAAACAGTGACCCTTGCTGGTTTCCAAGCACAAAAGTGTTCCACTTCATTGTCTCACAGTCAGTTTACAGCTGTGCCATGAGAGCTGGGTACTTTCTGTGTTCGAGAGAACTTTCCTCCCATCCTGCCAACCCCATCCCCCCCCCCCCCCAAAAAAAAAGTACCCAGGTCCCGGGTGGCACAGATTGAAGTAGGAAACGAAGATCCTTTGGCTGCTCAATCTTTTCCCTTGCTCTTCCGAGCATCACGGCTTAAAGCGCAGACTCTCCTGCCGGAGGAGTAATCTGGCATGGGAAAGTGTCACTATCTTACTGCCAGCACCACCCCCACCCCTTCATCCTCCCCCAAAGCGCACAGACCCCCTACCCGTGGTGTAAACTGCACTCAAACATGACACACAGACAGCCGCTAACGGCGCAGACTCTAATGATCGTCCTGACCCCGAGCTGCAGCCAAGACTTCCTCAGGAGACGCAACCGACCGCCTCAGAAGAGAAACAACCGAGTCAAGAAAAGACAGAAAAAAAACCACAACAACCAACAGAAGTCTTTGTGAGTGGGATATATTTACAAGGTCATATTTAATCAGTTTTGAGCCGGTGCTGTTACACAGGGGCAGGTGCGGCCCAGGATCTCTAATGGTGAGGTAATTGTAGATAACGGTGTTGAAAGGACAGATGCTGATGTGGGTTTAAGTGGGATTTGGGGAGAGATTTATTTCGGAGGAAGTGGAGGATCAGCAGAGAGAGAGAGGGAGACCGAGACAGAGGCTAATGTCAGAGCGAAGCTGGTCTCTCGTCAAGGCTGTGCGGATCAGAGACGATGAAAGAGGGAGAGGGCAACCGCAAGTCTGACTGGTGACGCAGAGCAATAACACAACAGCAGAGCGCATTCGAAAGTGTGGTTGTATTTTGGATGGTTGGATTTGTTTAGAATGTAAACGTGCAAGTGAGAATCAATATATGACAAAAACATTACAGAAAGGGGATTATTTCATTCATTCATTCATTCATTCATTCAACCATTCATTCATTCATTCATTCATTTTGTGTGGAAAGTGGTTAAAACCCAACTGAAATATTGCTCTGTCCAAACAGAAAACAGGATGAAAATCAGAAGTCTGAGTGAAATGTAATGAAAGGGTGAAAGATGAGATGGAGGGAACACTAAGATGAATTGCAAAAGCAAGTACAAAAAAACAAAAGTTTGGTGTAATGGATAAATGGATGAGATTAATTGATAAATAGTTATTAAATTATGGTTTTTGCAGGATTTTTTGGCAAAGAATGTACTTGCTGGTAAGGCTTGGTGAACCCCCAAATGTTTCAAAGGTATAATATATCATAATGATTCATTACACAGCATTTTCAAAGGAAGAGAATCATTTGAAGCCGGTAATGAAATCGACAGGGGGAGACCGGCGGCGAAGGTTTTGTGGACAATTTACTGGTCGTTTGCAAAATCTCAGACCAAAAAATAAATCTGTCTGGATTCTATTAAATTGGGCAGAGAAACAAGATGATGGAAATTTTATAAAAATATATAATACTGTGATAGAAATTTATAAGACTAAATTTATCTCCAACAAAGATTTGGAAGAGAGATAGAGAGAGCTTTGAAGTAGCCGCAGAAGGCTGAAGCTGTTAGCATTAGCTACTTCCCGTTAGCCTGCTTGAGCCGTGCTGCGTGCGGCCGCCCGTCTCCATGGAGCCAGCTGTGCAGCGGGGCCTGACCATGCCCGCCGCAGCCATTGCGCTTTATGAGCTGTGGGTGGGGGGGTCGGGGGGGGGGGGGGGGGGGCAGCGTCTCCCCTCCACCTGCTTTAATGACACAGTTTAAATGTAAGAGCTGAAACTCAATCTGCCTGCCAAGGACCCCGCGCCTTGCCCGCGAGTCGAGCCACCCCCCAAACCGCCCCCCCCCACACACTTCGCCGTGCACCCCGCGTCAGTCTGGGAGGCTGGGGTGCATGGGGTGTTTACAGCTCTCTTTTACAGGAGCTGCAGAGCATGATGGGAAGGCCGGGGTGACAGCTGGAAGGTGAGCGGTGAGCCCTCTGCCGGTCTGCACCACTAAAAGTGATTACACCCCTGCGCTGTCAGAGCCACCGTTGTGTGTGGCCAAGATTAAACCTGACTGCATTGTGCTTTGTCATTAAATTTGGCTCCTGTTCAATACAACATGCAGTTTTTTGTTTGCTTTTTTTTTGCTTTTGAATTTCAGTGACAAATTTAGATTTTAAGGGTGGGGGGAGGGGCTTTGCTTTCAAACACTGTGTTTTTTTGTTTCTTGATAGTTTCAAGAAACCGTCAAATTTGATGTGTTGGTAAAACAAAACCAAAAAATGTAAAAGTTAAAAAAATAATAATGAGTTGGAAGGCTAATGGTCCTACCATCACGATACAAACAAATATCAATGCAAAAGTGAGAACGCTTGAGGTTGTATGTTGGTATCATAGACAGAGAAACACACAGGTGATACTGGCAGTGTGGTGGTTACACAGAGAAACACACAGGTGATACAGGCAGAGTGGTGGTGACACAGAGAAACACACAGGTGACACAGGCAGAGTGGTGGTGACACAGAGAAACACACAGGTGACACAGGCAGAGTGGTGGTGACACAGAGAAGCACACAGGTGATACAGGCAGAGTGGTGGTGACACAGAGAAGCACACAGGTGATACAGGCAGAGTGGTGGTGACACAGAGGGAGAATGAATGACGCTGTAAGCGCTGTAACTGGCCTGTGAGAGAGACGCAGTCAGGAGGAAGCAAAGCGTTCACCGAGACGCCCATGTCTGACACCTCACTCTCAACTGCCCAGTGGGAAGCCTGTCTGCCTCTCTCTCTCTCTCTCTCTGTCTCTCCCTTTCTCTATCTCTCTCTCCCCATTCCTCTGTCTCGGTCTCTCTCTCTCTCTGTCTGAGATAAAGAGACGTAGGCCAAGTGTGCATGCATAGACACACACAGATGAACACACACACACATATGCATGCATGCCAGCACACACACACACTCACACACACACACACACACACACACACACACACACACACACACACACACGCACACATTCACACACACTCACACACACGCACACACACACACACACACACACACACACACACACACTCACTCACTCTCTCTCTCTCAGACACACAAACACACACGATTGTGCATCAGTGCAGCGGCCTACAGTCACACTGATGGCATCGTACAGCGTACATCACCTGTCAGGTGATATTTGTCAGAAACTCAAAAAATAGGTTTTCCTAAAATAAAAATGCAATGCAAAGTTCACCCACCAGGCGATGTGCCACATTTCTTTATATAACACAACATTGATTTATATAAGAAACCACTTGATATAATTACCGTGGTGATGTTGACAGCTGGGTAAATGGCACTGGGATAATTCTGCCTAACTGCTGCTTTTTGTTTTTATTTGGCAGAGATGTGTGATATTGATATCAACCCAAATGTGCACACACAAACCCTGATTACCAGTGTGGTGCACTAGCCTGCTAGCCTGCTAGCCCGCTAGCCTGGGCCGAAGGAGAGAGAGGCAGGCCCAGCTCTGGGCCTTGGTGCAGGGGTGGGAGCTGAGGGTCCAGTGGGACCCCTCCCACTGGGAATTTATGCATGATAGGGGGAAGAGATGGAGCAACAGCTCTGTACTAAAGAGAGCTCACACTCCCACTTCTGGAGAGATTATGACTCTTAAACACACACATACACACACACACACACACACACACACACACACACACACACACACACACACACACACACACACACACACACACACACACACACACACACACACACACACACAAGCACACAGTCACACTCACACACACACACACACAGATCCCAGTGCAGACAGGCTCATCTCTACACTGACAGAGCCTGTTCCAGATGAGAAACTTCCACCCCCCCCCCACCCAGCTCCACCCCTCCATCAACACTCTCCGGTATTATGACCGCTCTCAAGGTCTTATCCACGATCTAAACAAACCGCAAGGTCATTCTTTCAAAGGGATACTCGCTGGAAGATGAGAGTTTTACAGTTAATCCTTTGGACACAGCGTAGGAAGTGGTTGTCCTAGCAATGCTAAATATCAATTATGCAAACCCACTCTCAGCCCAGTCTTTACTCTCTGTGATGAGTCATCGTTTTAAAGCCTCTTCCAACTTTAGAGTCACTCTCAAATAACTCCTTGTGCTGTACAGTGCGAGGCCTGATTTGTTTATGTGGGACACACTTTCATCTTTGCGTGTGTGTGTGTGTGTTTGTGAGTATGTGTGTGTGTGTGTGTGTGTGTTTGTGACTTTGTGTGGTGTGTGTGTGTGAGTGTGTGCGTGTTTGTGTGTGTGTGTTAGTGAGTATGTGTGTGTGTGTGTTAGTGAGTGTGTCTGCAAGTGTGAGTGTGTGTGAGTGTGTGTGACAGAGCGAGTGTGTGAGGAAGCCCTTCACACTGTCTGCTTCCCTTCTATCACACTTCAGCTCGTTGTCTTGTACTCCTGTTTTACTACATTAAGCACCAGTTTAGGCATTCCACTGACGCTTTTACACAGAGTGGACAACATGGCTTACATTTTAAGACACTATCCATTTATAAAGCTGGATATTTACTGAGGTAATTTAGATGAAGTAGCTTTCCTCAAGGGTACAACAGCAGTGTCCCACCTGGGAATTGTACCTGCAACCTCTAAGTTATGAGCCCATCTCTCTAGGTATTATCCTGCACTAGCCCCATTAAGCTACACTGCTACCCTGGCAGAGTCTGAAGGACCATCTGACTTGATGAAGGTGATTTGATGTCTGGGTACAATCTGCAAGAGCTCCCCTAAACAAAGTGCATCCTTCCCTCCCCCTCCCTGTCTGTACCCTGTCCACTCCTCGCCCCACCCCCCACCCCCCACTCAATCAGATGGCTCAATCCCCTCACCCAATCAGATCCCTGGATTCCCTCAACCTGTCATGGGTTTGAATCCCCTCACTCAGCCAGATGGCTGACACCCCTAGCCCAATCAGATGTGTGGCTCCCCTCACCCAATCAGATGCCTGGATTCTCCCACCCAATCAGATGCCTGGCTTCACCCACCCATCAGATACCTGGCTTCCCTCACCCAATCAGATGACTGGCTTCCCTCACCCAATAAATTTATTTCACATTTATTTCACAAATTACATAAATGTTGAATAAATGTTGTATGAAAACTGTTATTCAAGTTTTTGCAACTCTTATTAATGTGCTATGAATGCTTTATGTAGTGTGTTATGAATGCCTGTGTAGGTGTTATGAATGTCTATGTCCATATGCTGCTGAGGTCTCTTGGTCTTTGAATTTCTGGATTGGGACTGTGCCAGGAAATAGCCAGAGTGACTGTGCTCCAAACACATCTATCATTTCTGCAAAAAATGAAATTTTATTGGTTATAATAAACTTAACTTCAGACAGTAATTCTTGCTTTGGTGGATTTAAGAATTATTTACTTCTCTAACATTTTACCACCAAGATGTTTCTTCTTAATTGAAGATTACATTCCTTGTTTTAAGACCAAGTAATTTTTTTATATCCCACTGGCCGAAAATTTCGCTTAATTTAAACAATGTTTTTCTTAGACCATCTATATTATCTCTCATTTTAAGTTGCATTTTTATGCTATGAATGTTATATATGAAAGGTTGCCAGTCTGGAGGGGGAGCATGTCACTGAATATTTTGACCATTTTCATGACGTTTGCTCACCAAAGGAACATACTTCAGTGACCAGCAGAACTCCACAGCCATTGGGACAAACACATCAACAAGGTCACCAAATGGCCTGTTTTTCTCCAGCAGAAATCAACACATTTACGTCTGCGAAAATGTTATATGAGCACAGCACAATGGCTATATCCTCAAAACGATTAAAGTGAGGAAGACTGCTCTCTTGTCATTTGGTGTCTTGATTGATCTCAAGAAAAAAAGAAAATATCATCATAACCATAAATAAATAATTTTCATAATGAAAAAATGTAATCTGATTGATATGTCACTCCTGGCCCAGAGCAGAGAGGAGTCAAATCCCCCCAACCTCCCCCCCCCCACCCACCTTTCCTTTCCCATCTCACAGAGCTCGATCATGGGCACTGAAGTTTGACACATCCTGTTCAGAGCACAAATTGACCAGTGACTGCGCTGTCCCTCTTTAAGAGAGCGGCCCCGGCCTCCCATTGTCTCAGTAATTAGCCTGAGGGCTGCTGAGGGCCGCTGAGGGTCCCCTGGCTGCGCTGGGAGGGGGGGGGGCCTCGCTGATGGGAAATCCCTGTCTGTGGATCGATAAGCTGAGATGACGCAGCTCCGCAGTCCTGCCTCCGCCCAGCCCCCACCAGGCCCTCCCTTAACTTCCTCCCTCACAAAAATCCACAACTAATTTCTTTCATTCCATAAAATACGAACAGGAACAAAGGGGAGGAATGACTATATGAGAGGGACAGTGAAATGTAGTAGAAAAGAAGGAGAAGGAAATGGACGCATACAATGGGAGCAGCCATTGATTTGAGATCATATCCCCTCATTAAGGCATGAATGGGGAGAATTAGCAATGAAGCCATCTGTAATGCATGAGTCAGCCATAATGGGAATTCCTTGGGAATACTGGCAGTGCCAGGGAATTTTCTCAGCATTTCCCAGTGGTGTGATTCCCGGGTGGAACGCTTCCATCGAGTCCTTCAGCCAGGCACTTAACCTGAATTACTTACATAACCAGCTGCGCATTTGCACTGCAACTTAGCTGTGTAAGCGAGTTCAGGTATACAGTGGGGTCCAAAAGTTTGAGGACACTAGCGGAAGAGCGTCTATTCTGCATTGTTTTACAAATCAATACAATTGTTTAATTACGAATTATATTAACAATTTGAGTGAAAGGTTGTGTAAAAAATGTACATGAATTTCCAGAATGTCTGAGTTTTCAGTGCCCTCCTTTTGCTTTAATGACAGGGTGCACTGGACCTGGCATCGACTCCACAAGTTTGAGCAAAACCTGATGATACATCTTATCTTGTGGTCTTTAAGTGCACAAAACTTTCTTGGCCTTTAACTGCCCCAATAAATCTTTAATGGGGTCTGACCTTTTCTACAAAGGGATTGACAAGGTTAGTGTGTCACACATTTATTTAAATTTGACCTAGACATTGTACAAATTCTTCAATATTTCTTCTTCATTTTAGATGTCATAACTTTTCTTTGTATTAAATGTTTAAAAATCCTAAAACTTTTTGATTATTTCCAGGTTTACATAAAAAAAAGTATTTGAAAAAAAAATGTTCAATGCGGTCTCAGACTTTTGGACCCCACTGTTGATGTGATGGATCACTGAAGGCCCACGGTCACATTCAGACACCGAGCGGCAGGGCTGCAGCCTGTTTCTGTGTGACACACGGCAGGGTTTATCAGCCTTTTCTAAAGGCACCAAAACAGGCCACTGACTCATGAGAGAGAGAAAGACGGGGGTGACACACCAATTTTTTTGTTGCTCAATTTCGTGCAAGCGCAGTCCTGGAAATGTACCCGTCCGAGTTACCGTAGGAACAGTTCTGGAAAAACTCCCTCTGCAGAACTTTTATTACCACCCCCCCCCCCCCCCCCACACAGCCCTGCTTTGCCCGCTAATGTGGCCGGCCACGCTCGAGTGAGTCTGTATTAATAAAGAGTTCAGGTGGAGCTGGAGGAGGGAGAAAACCCAGCTGTGCTCCACTGAGAGAGAGAGAGAGAGAGAGAGACGCGCAAGACTGTGGCAGTGCGCTCAACACAGACACCAGACTGGGGGGGAGGGTGACTGAGGGATGGATGGAGGGGAGAAGGAGAAGAGAAGGAGGAGTTAGGGATATGGAGGGGACTGGGGGGAGCAGGAGGAGTGAGAGAGGGAGGGGGAAGGAAGGATGGAGGAGTGAGAGAGGAGAAGAGAGGGAGGAAGGGAGGGCCAAAGGGAAAAAAGTGGGGGAGTGAGACAGCAGAGAAAAGGGAGAAGGGTGAGAAAGTGAGTGAGAGATGATGGGCTGAGAGAGAAAAGGAGGGGGAAAGATAACGGGTGGCGGTGGGGGGGGAAGAGTGAGAGGGAGCGAGAGAGAAGTGAGAGAAAGAACAAGTGAGAATAAGAAGGAGGGGAAGCAAGAGAGAGGGAGAGTGGGGGAGAGAGAGAGGGGAGGTGATACAAAGAGAGACAGAGAGAGAGAGGGAGGGAGAGAGAGAGGGAGGGAGGAAGAGGGGTGGAGGGGAAAAGCAGGAAAGCTCTGGCCTTTTTTCAGACTTTTAATTGGGTTTTGGACTCACGCGGCACCAATTAGCAAGGCCTGTTACATCCATACCCAAGAATCTAATTGGCCTGGGTAGAGAATGACTACGCTGCCACCAACAAAAAGGGAAACCGGTTCTGTTTAAATGTGAGACTCCAAACAGCCGCTCTGGGCGTCCGTGGGGCAAACGCGGGCCCGGCGTAGCACACGAGATTTAAAAGACTGCATTAATCTTGCCCACAGCGCAGTAAGCTGCAGGCACGGGGACAGGGAACTCGACTCGACTGTTTCCCACTCCGGCTCACCCCCCTCCTTCACTCGCATGTTCACGCGCGCCACATTATAGCCGTTCAAAGGGAGGAGGAGCAAAACCTCACGGTTCAAATTACGCTTCTGCCAACTGTGACTATCTCAGAAGAAGAAGAAGAAGAAAGACTCGGCACCGGTAGATTAAAACAAAAAAAAAAAAACAACATAATAACCTGGCAGGAAAACTGGCAGCGGAGCAGACAGAAAAACAAAAAAAACCAAGACGTGAACCCTGAAAAGGAAGAAATAAAAGGACCAGAGCGGTGAGTCTCAGGTGTAGTAAACAGAGAGCCTCCAGGAGACAAGAATCCATCACTTTTGCCTTCAGAGACAGACTCCCCACCCCCCTTCCCTCCCCCTCCCCAAATTAGCTTTGGTCCCCCTCAGAGCAAACACACACTCACACACAAAGATGGAAACATTTTTTTTTTTTGCTTTGAAAAATGACAAAGAGCTGGAAAGCTTTCAGTGTCCCTCCACTGCCTACTGTGGCAATTCCCTTTATGCCAGCGCCAGGAGGCTGTTCAAAGGCGCCCGCCGGGCCGGGCCGGGCCAGGCCGGGCCCCACGTTTCCTGGCTGCACACGCTCCCTTTCCATCCAGCCGCTGCCAAGCTCTTGGCTGAATAATTGCGGTAATTGATTGAACCTGCGTGCTGTTTGGGTCGAGTTTTATGGTGGCCGGGTTTTATTTTATTTTATTTATTTATTTTCTCCAAAGGGGCCTAGAGAGGGAGGGAGAGACAGAGAGAGAAGGAGAGAGAGAGAGAGAGAGAGAGAGCGACAGTCTGATAGGCCAGCAAGGCAATCGGTGCAAAAACAAAAGCAGTTCTGAATGCGAGGGAGACCGGAGCCCAAAGAGGGCCCATTCACTGCTCCCTCTCGCCAGATCAAACCAGGAGCCGTGCGATCCGGGGCCAGACAATTATGATGACAATTCCACAACGAGTCTGAAATGTTGTCAGCATCTGGTAACCCTTATTGAGATGAAATAGACTGCAGTGTATTGGATGTGTATGGATTTAAAAAAAAAAGTATAATAATACATGTCACTGCCATTCTATGTATTGCAATAAAATGAAACTGCAGCTGTTTGTGTATTCGCTCATATATTATGATGTCTTGCAATGCGTACTCTGATCTTGATAGTAGTTTTTATTGAACGTATTTCAATACGGTTATCTCCATGAAGGAGAAATTCCAGAGAGAATGCCGAGCAGCCTTTTAAAAAGCCCAGTGTGCAGAAAGGCTTGGGACGGTGTTCAGATCCGGCTTCCGTCGCCATGGCGGTCAGCCGCGGTCCTCTTTCTGTGAGCATAAGTGGGAGGAGGCAGTGACGAATCGGCCCTGGACAGTTTCCCGCCAAGAGTCACGTTACCACGGCATCATGTTACCACGGCATCATGTTACCACGACATCATGTTACTTCGGCATCACGTTACCACGGCTTCACATTACCACAGCATCATGTTACCACGACATCATGTTACCACGGCATCACGTTACTACGGCATCATGTTTGAAATAAGGAGGAACACATCCCTATTAACCACAGCAAAGGGGAGGAGGAACTGCCAGTGTCCCCTTTCTTAACTTGTCTGTTACTAATGATAAGTGCTTCTTGCATAAGATCAACAATATTGGAACATAAGCAAAAATAATAAGAATCTGTCAGTTATGGACAGTGTACTGCTGCATATACAGTACCAACGAAGGTTACGGCATAAACTCAGTCACTGCAGACTGCCTGTGCTCTTAGCTTAACGGTTGATACACGTGGCCCCTAAAAAGGCATTTGTCTCCCCAGCGCACTTGAAATGAAATCTCATTTCCATGCTCTTATTTGCATAAATCTGGTAACTTAAATAAATGATACATCTACGTGGGGTATAAATGGAATTATAGATGAGTGCATGTCTAGTGTGTCTAGTTTTTCTTCATCTAACTCTCAGGACAGCCATCGTTGTGTAGGTATGTTTTGATGAGTAGCCTCGTAGGACGGCTGTTTTTTTTTTCGAAACGTAACGAAAGCCGCCGTTTTTCGCACAATGAATTACCCAAGAGATCTGCTGCATTGCAAATAGCTGATTAACCCAAAACAGAGAGCTTTTTCCATCCACCCCCCCCCCCCCCCCCCCCCCCCCATCCCAGAGGATTTCTGCCGATAACCAGAGGCACCTGAGACGACTGGGGCCGTGGTAACAAAGTGGGGGTGAGGGGGGGCGGTCGGGTACGGAGCGCGGGGGCTGTAATCGAGCCGCAGCGCTTACCCCCAGCGTGGGGCGAAATCGGGGAGGGAAACGGTGGCTCGTACCCCCTCGGGGAGGGAGAGGGAGGGAGAGGGAGGGACAGAAATCGGGGCACTTACCCCAGGCAGGGTCTTCTGCTCATGCAGCGCGGTCTGAGCCTTCAGAGCTGATTCTCTGGCACAGTAAGTGAGAAAGGCACATCCTGGAGACAGAGAGAGACAGACAGGGGGGAAGGACAGTGACTTTATTTAATGAAATGGGCATGAGTGTAAAGAAAATAAACTCGATTTATACCACAAAAATAAAGAACCTTAGCTCAATCAGACAAATAAACAAAAAAAAAAAAAAACCACAACAAAAAGCAAGCATACAACAGAAAACAGAAAGCCATTGACCATTTGCCCCAGCATCAAACCCAAACTGGGCCCATAAGTGATACATAAATAACAAAAAAACCCCAACGTCTCAACATTTAGCGACAAGTTCCTCATCTATCACTTTACAGAGCACCCCCCCAACCCCAACGTGGATTGACCAGTTGTGGTCAAACTCTGCAAAACTCACTCTGCAAACTTATTAAAAGCAAATTCCAGTTTGATATGAGAAATGATCATTGTCCTAAACATTGCAGTACAGTCCTGCTACCTACCTCTGCTAAGGGAGGAGAGATAGAAAGAGAGAGAGAGAGGTAGGGAGGGAAAGAGAGAAGAGGGGAGGAAGGAGAGAGAGGGAGAGAGAGAGGGAAGGGGGGAGAGAGACAGAGAGAGAAGAGAAAAAGAGAGGGAGAGGGAGAG